>JAIFRP010000104.1:12842-23220 GCA_032403825.1 Odynerus spinipes | reverse complement strand
GTTCGTGTACGTTTCAAGGAAAGAAGATTATTCCGTGTCAGAACAATCAAGATATTAACAATCTCTTCAACGTGATCGTCTCACACCACCAGAAGCTTGGTAAGTAAGCTGGCAAAGTGTTTATCCTTTGAATTAGATAAACGATTACTTGTTAATGTCACAACTGCGACATGGGGTCTTCTATACGATGTCAAATGTCAAATCTATTATATTGCACTGGACTCCTAACAATTCGACTTTTTCCTCCTCTCCAAATCTTACTAATTACCTTATCGTATCTACAAAGAAAAGAAACCGACTAATGTAGTAGATATATTATAGATAGCAGTGGGAGTCACTAAAGTTTGATACAAGACGATCGTTAGAGAAATAAAGATCTCTGTAACGAGTTTCTAGCGTGCATTAGGTATTACAAAGTAGCCATCGTCGATGGTTTTCAAAGGAAGCGTAGAAATCGATAGAAATTTTGGATATGGTTCGTTGCTGGTGGAAAATCGTCCGCGATAAAATTGGCAGAGTAATTTCATACACATAGGTAGTAGGTATCTATGTACTACGCAGAGCGATTAGCTAGCGTCTTCGGTATACCTACTAGCTGCTACTGGCTGCTGGTGACTGCTGCTGATATCAATGCTGTCCGTTTGTGGTGGTCGTCGTGGAAGAATCAATTCTCTTGAATATTTTATGCGAGCGCCTCCGCCCTCCCGGAAACTGTACTCGCGTCTAGTGTCTATATCCGTAACCACCCGGTGTATTATCTGTTCTTTTAAATCGTCCATTGAAATACGTCCACATCATTGTTTTCGCGATGACCTATAACCATACGTCGTGGGAGAAAGCTTTTGGAGTCGATCGACTCTCTTCCCGTTTCAAGGAGACTTCGATTAACCTTCTTCTTCGAGCTCGAGAGTAGAAAGTCTTAAAAATAAGAATAAAATAGGGTGATCGGTTCAATGACAAAATGTTTATCCTTCGAATTAGATATACGATTAACGCGTTAAGCGCGGTCACCGATGACTGACGCTCAATTCTGCAGATTGAGTTTGAAACGTTTTTAAAGTTTATCCCTTGACATTTACATTTTATAATTATAAAAATAGTAAGGTCTGATGTAAAAGAAAAGTGTGATAAGTGCCAGTTCTTTCAATATCAAGTTTTTGGCATCAAAATGTTCGAAATACCATGCTTTATAGCCTAAGAAAGGTCTTAAGTGCCAGACTTAAAATTGGAAGTTCTAGTAATTACAAAATAAAGTTTTGCGCGATGATTTTATTCCTTTTCCCTGGATTATCTCCAAACTTTGTTATTGGCACTTAGGCCTTTTCTAATTTCCACTCTTCAATTATAAAGAATATTAGATATAAAAAATATTAGACAAAAAATAATAGTAAAAAAAATATTAGACAAATATTAGACAATTATAAAGAATATTAGAATATTATTAGATTATTATGCAAACTCGGTTCGGCACTTAACGCGTTATTATCACAACTATTAACATGACGTCTTCTAAACGATACGTTAAATGTCAAAACTATTAAGACACGCTCGATTAATAAAAACGCGTGAATACATCATTATTTATTAACTACTTACGTGTTCACCTCCTATTATCTACCAGGCCCATTGGCGGGAAAATATGGAAAAGCACGATGCTCCGATATAGCGAAAAGAAGAAGAAGAAGAAAAAGAATGAACAGAGAGAGAGAGAGAGAGAGAGAGAGAGAGAGAGAAAGAAATTTGATCCTACATGATCGCATCAAAACGGACGATGCAATTCGTCCTCTCTCGAATGTGCTCGCATTAGCGTCACGAACGAATGAATTAATGAGTGCGCCGAACCGCTCTCTCTTCGGGGTGGTCTCTCCTCGCAAGAAAAGCTTCGCAATTGTGAATAGAACTCCTATACACTTTTACATGTATAGATAGAGGAACATGGGGGTACGTAAATGTATATCCATATACACATATACATACGTATAGAGAGGTAACGGATCGTAGCGAGTAGGGACCATGACGATGGTGGTGTTCGTTGGTGGTGGGTAACAGCAAGGAACGGAAGGTGTCAGTGAGTCACAACCTGACAGGAGGTGGTGGTGAAGGAGTGAAAGGAGGCAAAAGAATTGGTAGTGGTAATAGTACTGTCGGTAGTGATAGTAGTAGCGTTGGTACTATTAGTACTGGCGATGGTGGTGGTGGTAGTGGTGGTGGTGGTAGTATGGGTAGAAATGGAGGGTGGCAGGTGCTCGGTACCATCGGTGCTGGTACTGACGATGGCTACTGCTGCTGCTGGCCCGGCTACCATACAGAACTGCCCACACCTGGGGAAAACGGCAGGGGGACGGATGTTCCCAGGAGATTATTGATCGTGCGCGAAGATACTTCCACTTCGACGTTACGGACAGGCTTTCACCTACGGAGGTACCTTCGTCTGGTAGTCCTCCTTTTTCTGTCTCTTTCTCTCCTTTTTCCTCCCTGTCCTTCCAATTTATTGGTACTTTGGTAACACGGTGGTGCTATACGCTGATTACTTTCAAGGCTTCCCCATCGATGTATTTGCTTTTGTTCCCTCGCCGGAGAAAACGATGAGCTTTACGATAAATCCAGTGATCGGATCTGTTCGTTATCTTACGATCGAGGGAAAGGCCGACCTCGATATTGCGTTGATATTTTATCCTCTTCGGGCTTGACCAAGAAAAAAGAAAATATATATAAAGTATCTACGTTTGTAATTAAAAATTGTACTACAGTAGGTACTATACAATGAATTTATTTATAAAACACTTTCAACTTTCGATTCATATGAAGTACCTACATTTTTAATAAAAAAAATTTAACTATAGTAGTATACAATTAATTTACCTGTCAAACGCTTTCAATTTTTGTCCATCGTTTACCATTTGCATTCGTGAACGTTTTAACATTCTTATTTTTGGACAAACATCATTTAAACATCTCAACTGCATAATTTTTTCACGCAACATCCACCATTTTGATTCTAATCGAAGGAGGAAACCTCGTATATTCTTCTCGGTGAAGAAAGTGGTACGTGTCGGGGGATGATCGGCCATCCCTCTCTCCAACGGGATAACGCCCAGTAGGAAGAGGGTGACGTGCGCGCGCGCACCTCATCCTCTCTCTTTCCCGCTCTCTTTCCGACAGTGCAATCTCACGGACAGTGTTGAAGAGAATAGAGAAGGGGAGGAAGACGACCAATGATGTGAGAGAGAGAGTCACGCGAGAATCTCCGCGCCATACTCGTCCCGCTCGAATGGCCGCGGCTCTTTTTCTCCACCCCATTTCTCCCCTTCTCTCTCTTTCTAAGTCTGTCTCTCTCTCTTTCTGTCTTTCTCTGCTGCCCGGTCGCTGCCTCCTCGATTCGATCAATGGAGCGCACTTGTACCAAGCTGGCCAGGTAGACGCCACACCCCCAGGAGTTTCTTCCTCTCAAGCTGACCCGTCCATCCGGAATTATCGGAGTCATCCTTCTATCTCTATCAAGATGGCCGAATTTTTTATAATATTCTATATTGTTGTTTCATCAACTTTCATGACGAATTATTTTCTAAAGCTCCTGAAAATAAAGTATAGAATTAGATACATCTTGTCTTTCCCTTATTGCACTTAATACACCTATATCTACATTAAATTTTGGTGATTAATTATTGAGTTGTATTATGATAAAAAACTTCATATAAAAATACGTTCGAGAGTGTATCTTTCTAGCAATCAATTTTTTACACTTTTTTTGTTACAATAGTTACGATTATTAATTAGATACTAGAATTAAATAATTAATTTGACAAAGAATATGTTAACGAATCGACAAAAAATCTTCAAGTATGTTAATGACATGGCATGACACTATAAAAATTCGTCATAGGAAAATGCATTCGGAAAAGTGGAAACCAGGTGAGCATAATTACCGTATCGTCCAGGTGTACCTAGGTTCCGAAACTCGTGTGCTCTTGGACCGGAAGTAAGAGAAAGAAGTCTATAAAAAAAGGAATTGTACTTTTCCGAACCAATGAGCACGTGCCATCTTGCATGTAGAACGTAATGATCAAGTAGCGGAACCAGTATCAAGATGTTGTATCATTCGACTTCTGACATTCTGACATTCAATTCGTGAAAGTCAACTTTATGATAATATTTTTTATAATTTTATACAAATATAGTAATCTATATTACATATTTAAATCGTTATCAAAGGCATAATATATTTTTCTACCCAATATTAAACGATCTAACACTACGTACTCTAAATATATCCAAAGCAATCAAAGATGGGAAGAATCGAAGGATCGTATCGATCCCTCTCTTTAATTCTGAGAACGTAACGTGTATAGATTTGCGTGGGTTTTGTCGATGACTCGTTCCGTTGAAATATCAACGGTGACACTGGATCTGACTCACATCATTCTTAACGATAAATATCTATTTAACAATATCCTTTTTAAACAAAATCACGTCTGATAATAGAATGTTGAAGTTAAACACGGACATTTTTTAAAAATGTTTCTACCAGACATCCCTTTTTTAAGTAACCAAATCCTGATACGCTGTTACTTATCGCGCATGTCAACCTATAATAAAAAAATTTCAATTATTTCACTAACATTATAAACATATAAAATAAATTTAAAAAACAAACAATGAATACTCTCAACTCGATTAAAACACAACATCCAAATTCCAATCTCAACCGTAAACTCGGAAATCGATAATTCCAGCATAAACACAAATATCCCAGAAACGTGTCACGATTTTGAGATTAGAGACCGGGAGCAACGTCGTCGTTCAAGTTCCCGTTCGAGTTGTCGTGCGCACGAGCGGAAGGTAGAAAAATTGGAGCTCGTGCGCCATAATGGGGTAGGCAGGCACGAGGGTTAGCTCCCTTCGGACGAGCCGGTGCGTCGTCGTCGTCGTCGTCGTCGTTGTCGTCGTCGTCGTGGTCGGTGGTGGTGGCCTCGTGTGAGAGGGAGAAAGAGGGTCGGAGTCTATACTCCCAGCGGCGCATGCATGGTCCACCTGCGGAAGGGAGCCCAGCACCTGTCGCCGCACGCGCACCGAGCCGACCTGCTCGCCACTCGTGTCCTGTTCTCTCTCTTAACTCTGACCAACGGTGCCGGTGCTGATGCTAATGTTGGTGATGGTGGTAGTGGTAGTGGCGCTGGTGGTGGTGGTGGTTCTACTAGTGGGGGGAGGGTGAAGGGTGCAGAGGGGGTTGCTTGTTCGAGCTCCCTCGACTCTCGGAGCTACCAGTCGGACTCGAGGGATCTCACGCGTTGTCTTCGTTCCTTCACTGATATCTCCTGAACATTGTTGGCTTCTTTTTGCGAGCTTTTTTATCATATTCGAACTCGCTTCGCGCCAACATTTTTTAAGCAAAAGTTTACAAACAATCGTGTCATCGATCCTATCAGTGTTATATGTCTCTTTTATAAATCTACGTAAGGATATCGTCGACGGGATCTTTTCAAGGTCTCCCTTGCTGTGTTCAACGTGAGTGTCCTCTTTTTCTAGTGTTAACATTCCTACGTATTTTGGGGGATCTTCGAGAGAACGCGACATTTTTTTGTGTCTTTTTTTTATACATTATATCTTGATGATCGGCACGAGGTATATAGAGGGCAAGGGAGGGGGAGGGGGAGTAGTCGAACTGCGTAAAATTGGAAACCCCTTATTTCGGTGACGTATACGTGACGTTTGAATCATTCCAATCAAGTGATTCTGTTTCCCGGTAAAGAAAAATCAGTATGTTATTATAAAAATGTGTAATATAAAAAAAGTTAATTAAATTCCTGTTGCTAAATATATTTGCACCACGCGTATATTTAGCGCATAATGTACCTACATGTACCTATATACATTTATACATAGATAATAATATTACGTTATACGTAATATCATCTACGTGTTATACATAAGTAACATTATGCATAAATAATATTATGCTATATACAATTATATAAATATTACGTTGGTATATAGAAACAGAATATAATATGTTTAGCGTTCATATTACACATTTTTATAACAGCACTCTGATTTTTCCTGAAACTAGAAAATTATCTTCGCAACTAGTTTGTGAGACTTGTAGAATTTTTACAGCAAGCCCACGATATGTATCTCTGGTAATATATGTACTTATACCTACGTATATGTGTATATTTAGAAGCCGCTTATCGCGCGGTTCACGCTTGGGTGATGAGAGATGGTGAGAATGAGGATAGAATTGGCCGAGGTTGAGATACCGATGGACGAGGATTCGCCCTCACCAGCGAAGAACATGGAGGTCGACGAGTACGGCGTAGAGGCAGAGCTGACGAGCCTTTCGTGGCTGCAATCGCTCGACATCACGAGCGCGTCCAGTTTGCCAACACCGCCGTGTTCGCCATCGCCTCCGCCGGTGGTGCGGCAGCCCCCCAAGAAGATGTCACCATTGCTGAAAGCAGAATTAGGTAATTAACCATCGCCCAGTCGATGCCGAGTCGTTTTGACTCAATTGACTCAGAGTTATCTTTTTCTTTAGTTTATAAATAATTTATAAAACATTTGCATTCAAAGCAAATTTGCGTTATAAACATTGTAAGAGCTGAATTTAAATAACATATTGAGTCGTAACATAAATAAGTTCGGTTATACTCGGTAATTTTATTATTTATTAACAAATTAAAGTACATTACATTCAATCAATTATATAATCTCCGGTATTATTGATTGCAGTCTCTCGTTTTGAAAAGAATTAGAATAGATGTTTATTTTTACAAACGAACTTATTTATATTGCAACCTAACATAGTATAGTAATTTAAAAAAAATATATTAGTATTCAACTATGGATCAAAATGATCTAAGGTCGGCCCGCCGCGTGACTGCTTTCCGTCGGCCTTTTGAGGGTTAATGCGTCAAGTGCTAAGCCGATTTTGCATAATCCTATATATTCGTCTAATATTGTCTATAATTATTTTTGGAATAAAAATATAAAGGATTCATCGTCACATATTTTTTACGTTAGACTTAAAAAATTTTACAATTGGTACTCACATCCTCGTAAATATAAAGGAATCAAATTTATAAGTACCTACTTTAGATACAATTTAGAATATCGAACGTCGGTCACCGGTGACCGCCATGTCACTCAGCGTGTTAAAGCCTTCCCATGCATACTTTTATCTACATAAGAAGTTCTTTATCGAACGTATGAATCTTTTCGTGACAGATCTCGCTGAAAACGCTGAGAAATATCGAACAGATCCAGATGCGAAGCCACCGTTCTCCTACGCAACGATCATATGCCTTGCGATGCGAGCGAACAACAACAAGGTTTCCCTCTCGAACATATACGCGTGGATTCGAGAGAATTTCTTGTTCTACAAATACGCCGACCCAGCCTGGCAGGTGAGATAAATTTTCATCTTCCGTGCGATCAGATAATTGCTTAATCATCAGGATCACATCAGGATTAAAGTCCAAAGTTTTAAATTTTTGTTTAAAAGTGATTTAACACGTTCGCTACCGGCGCGGCGTCGCATATATGCGACATTTCATTTCTTGTATATGAGCCTAGCGTCGCAAATGTACGACGTGTTTACTTGATCAGTTTATGACAATGCGTTGCATTAATTTTTCACCAAAATAGTTATAACAGGTTCTAAAACAACAAGATAGATACAGGGTGTTGATCCAGGGTATGAAAATTGCATATTTTCTTTATTTTCAATGTTATAAATATAATATTCAAAAACCTAATGCTAATTGAAGTTATATTATAAGAAAACTTTCTCTGGGCTGTGGTATGAGATTTTCTTCTCGGGCTCCAGTAGCGAACGTGTTAAATTTAAGTATGAAAAAATATATTTCTACATAGTAGGATATAAATATGTATAATATTATATATATTTTATAACAATATAAAAGTAAAGAATATGAATAAAGGTTTATTGTCCTTGCATAATGTATTTTATAAAAAACTAAACATCTTGACTGGTCCGGTAGAGGTAGAAATTAGAAAGTGCCTAAGCGCTAATAGATTAAATTCATTCCTTTTCCCTCGATTATATCAAAACTTTGTTTCTGGCACTTAGGCTCTTTCTAATTTCCATTCTTAAATTTTCGATAGTTCTAATGTTAACGCATTCATCACCATTATTTAACATCCATCTGAATTATTTACTTGATAATAAACATTGTAATATACGAGTGAATCAATAATTATCATCAGCCGTTAACTAACTTTCCAAGCCGACTGTATCTTTTCCTAATTTCACAGAACTCGATCCGGCACAATTTATCGTTGAACAAATGCTTCGTCAAATTACCACGCTCGAAGGACGAGCCCGGTAAGGGTGGCTTTTGGAAGCTCGACTTGGAACGCATGGAGGAAGGCAAAAGAACGAGACGTCGTGCGTCGACGACTCAACGTAATAGAGGATCGAGAAAACAACAGCACAGTACGACGAATTCGACGAGCTCGACGACGACGTCGACAACTTCATCGTCATCGTCGGCATCTACCTTGGCGAACAGTCATTCGTTACAAAACAGCTGCGTACCACCTACCACCTGTCTTTCCGCTCTTTACGAGACTCCACCGAGCAGCGTTTCACCCCCGATACCGGACACACTCTCAGAAGTACCAGAATCTACCCAGGTCAGCCTCACCGAGGACGATCTTACCGGTCTTCTAATCGCCACCGCAGGTTGGGATGAGAATCAATTGGATCTCTTAGATTCTCTTTTGGATACCCTTTAAATCCCCATTCTTAATTCGTATCACTCCTTTCTCCCTTGTTCTCGTAAAGGACTCAGGACAAAATTGAGAAGAACCAGCCATGATCAGCTGTACTTGTTCTTAATTCGTATCACTCCTTTTTCCCTTGTTCCCGTAAAGGACTCAGGACAGAATTGAAAAGAACCGGCCATGATCAGCTGTATTTATTCTTAATTCGTATCACTCCTTTCTCTTTCTCCCTTGTTCTCGTAAAGGATTCAGGAAAAAATTGGGAAGGACCAGCCATGATCAGCTGTATCTATTCTTAATTCGTATCACTCCTTTCTCTTTCTCTTGTTTATCGTAAAGGACTCAGGACAAAATTGAGAAGAAATGATCAGCTGTATTTATTTTTAATTCGTATCACTCCTTTCTCCCTTGTTCTCCTAAAGGAATCAGGAAAAAATTGAAAACCAGCCACGATCAGCTGTACTTGTTCTCTTTTCCTTTTCAATCGTCTGAAACTTTTCCGAATAAGTGGAATAATTCGCAAATCCACCCCCTCCCCCATCGAACCGATCTCTGAACAAGTTAAGTTCGAGTAAAAGACCACGTCGAGTCTTTCGATTCCGAATTACACTATCATCGACCGGAGGAATGTCATTTCTTCCGTTTGTACTCATCGAATGAGAACTGTCCTCTCGACGAAACGCGACTGTACATAATTACATAGATATTTATCTGTCGAATGAAACTCGGAAATAACGTCGGTTTTCAATTGAATCGATAGCAATTGTTAGAAGTACGAGTTGTAAGTATACAGGTTGTCCCATTTAACTCGATCATCTTCGAGAAAATATTTGTGCCTTTTAATTATAAATAAAAAAAAACAAACGTCCGTCTGGAATACTCGTGTCCCGGAAATAAATGATTTTTCATTCGAAAACGAGGATATATTCGAAGGGACCCAATTAAATGAGACACACCGTACATAACGTACTACGTATAATGATCTTTCTTTCGAACCGTCGAGACGTTTTACGCGCGCGTTTTCTATATCGCGCGTTCTGATAGATAAGTTTATTCGTTATAATTGCACCATAATCATTAGCTATTCTTACAACGAACGATAGCTATTAACGATAATGATAGATCCGCGTGAAGAAATAAAAGGGATCGTACCTTTTCGTGACGCAGCGATTCACGCATCGTGCCTTCGAATAATTAGCGAACGCTCTTTTGTATTTACGATCGAGCAACGTTTGTCTTTTTGTAAGATAATGATCACCGCGCGATCATTCGGAAAATTCGATTTTCGAGTTTAATTATATCTTGGGATACTACGATGTTTAAATAAAATAAAAAAGGGGGGTAGCGGATACGGTATACTTCTTGAAGACTATCTTTCTTGCAATGGATTCCGTGTAAAACTATTATTCGTGTTAGCGAAGGAAGATTACGGAGTGCAGCACCCTTTAAAAATTAGCAAGGTCATACCACGTGTGTATATTGCGGCGAACATTACGAAGAAATCGATTACATTACGCGACACGTGGGAAGAAACACGTACGATTATACTTTCGATTATACGTTGTCTCTCTTCCTTTCTACGTTTCACGTTTTCATTCTGAACTCGAAATGGATGATAATTTCTTGGATCGAT
>JAIFRP010000100.1:29796-41854 GCA_032403825.1 Odynerus spinipes | reverse complement strand
GCGAAGCTTTTTCGCCAGGGGGGTCCAGGGGGCGCAGCCCCCTGGCCGGCCTGAAAGGCTGGTTAAGAATATATAATTAAATCAATCTCCATAGGCCGAGCAGCCACAATAGAAATCGTATTGAGGAAACATTCACTAAGCAAACATTTGCTAAGTAAACATTTGCTAAGCAAACATTTAATAAGTAAACAGTTATCCGTGATGAAAAATTAAACTCTTTCTTAAAGACAGGTAAAGTTGATGCATCGTAAAATCCAATTATATATGTAAATCTTACTTATAAGAAGTCACGACCGTCTCAATACGGGACGCATATTAATTTCCAAGCGCGACAGTCCATACAAACTAATACTTGGCAGACACATATTCATACATATGTACATACCTACATATATCTATCGAGGGCGAATACATCGTCGAATCACTAACATTTGAGTAACGGCTATCGTTCTCACGAGAACGATAGTTAGGACGAAAACCATTATTTTCTTTTTGTAAGACACTTTAATTTGAGAATATAATTTATATGGTTATTTCTACACTATTTTGCATTATCATTTATGCCATGTCATCCTTTCTTGAGTGCCATTGTTTCGTCCCGATGCTCGCACCTGACCTGAGATAAGAATATATAAATTAAGTAATATTGAACACACCGAAGTGTGATTGGGGAATAGTTTTACTTATCTTAGATTCAAGCATCGTTAATCACAATCACTTCTTTCTCCACCACTATATCACTAAATGAATAATAAAAAAGGATTTTATTACAATACTCGTACACAGTTATATACATATGAAGACCGTGGGCTTGGTATTTCCCACTCATAGTCGATATTAAACCTTCCGCGGCGAATTACTCATTACCACGCTAACGGAGCCAGTAATATGGTTCTCTCAATTACGATTTAGCGTTCCCCGATGTGTAAATAGAGTCACGTAATTACACGACGAAACGGAGTCGAAATTCATTCCTGCAGGAACCCCTCGTACTCTTAAGGGTCAAGAACATGTTCCTACCTCGCTTCTCTTAATCGTCTTAATTACGATTCGTTAATAATAGGATTAATGACGACGTCCCTTTTCGCGACGCTAAACTTTACCACTCGACTGCGCTTCTAATTTATTAGCTCTCTTACCACAGACCTTGGAAATTTTATTTGAAACGTATTAGTCCAGTCGAAATAGCCCAAATTTGGACCGACTTCTATTCAAAGACACAAGAGCAGCGCCAATTTTTTTATAAGTTCTTTAGACCTACATAAACATGCCCTTAAGTTTTCGTAAAAATCCTACCTGTTTTTTAGCAATTAAACATTGTTAAAAATAAAAAAGTCGATTTATTTGAGTTATTTCTTTTGGAATGCATTTTATCGAAAAATGTTTCCTACAAAAGTTGTGCATCATAATGGCCTCTATAAAATAGGTCCTATGCAAAAATGACCTAACATTGTTAGTTAAGCAGTTCCTTGCAGTTGAAAAAAGAAAATCTCATTTTGCTTTTTGTATCCGTTATCGTTCATTTATCAACATATCATTTCAAAACTCATCGATCATCTAGGGGAAACCCTCCTCAAGAGATACGTGCAAGATTTGTTGTTCTACATTATATAGTTGAGCAACAATTTCCGATCTACGAAAATCCGGGGGTTTAAAATTCCCATCTCCGACGAAGCTCAC
The DNA here is from genome assembly GCA_032403825.1 of Odynerus spinipes. Taxonomy (NCBI): domain Eukaryota; kingdom Metazoa; phylum Arthropoda; class Insecta; order Hymenoptera; family Vespidae; genus Odynerus; species Odynerus spinipes. The sequence continues at coordinate 40,174 of JAIFRP010000100.1, read as the reverse complement.
ATAGTTGAAAAAAATTCAGGAGCTTTGTTTCCTCATGTACATTCTCTATAAAAAAAAAAAAAATTCATTTTCGTTAAAAAGAAACACCGTTTTTTGACGATTTAAAATTTTTGCTTATAAACAAATAGAAATAACTCCTCCATTAATGCAGATATTTGAAATATTCTTCAAGATTCTAATGCGTTTTTGTAATACGAGTAATTTAAAAAAAAAAGTCGCGATATCTTGATTACCTTTTTATTATCTATAATTATATTGTACAATAGCATCGCAAAACCGTGAACATCACTCTCGGCCCGAGTGTCTCGTCATTTCGATCGGACGGAGGAAATTTCCAGAGATAAGAAGGATGATTTATTTATTAGAGAGATCACACGACGATCACATAACGAGACGACAAGACGATTCAAACTTAATTTTCTTGTTCTAAGGCTGAAAGGGGTAATCGAAAGATGCGGGCTGATATATCGCGAATGAAATCAGTCTGTTCGCGTTTGTGGTTCCCTTACAAATAAAACACTGAGAGAGAGAGAGAGAGGGGGGGGAGAGTGAGAGAGAAAATGTGAAACAATAGCGTTGTATCTTAATGTGGTGATGAACGAGCATGGGCGTTAAAGGATCGGAAGAATGATAAATTTAACGAGAATGAAAGCTCTCTCTCTCTCTCTCTCTCTCTCTTCTCTCTCTCTCTCTCCCGCCCCCCACACACACACACACACGCGCGCGCGCGTTCATTCAAAGGACTTCCAGATTTCAGCCGGTTTCGCTGCGTGAGCTAGCCGACGATACTAGTTGCTGCATTAGAAATGTATCATTCTCACCAAGCCGCCATTATGAATCGTTAGTGTTATCGTGCTACATGTAGTATACTTAAGATCGACGAAGATCTTCATTAACTCCAGATTCATTATTCGGATTTACTAATTCTTTTTTTCCCTTCTTTTCAGGTGGCAACAGCGAGGTCGAAGATTTAGACCCGGATGTACAAGATTATAATAGCGAGGAGGATTATAATGACGTGTTCGACTCGACAAGTAACGGGTAAGGATTTCTGATCGGTTCATATTTGAAGTCAATTGTTGGCAATTGTTAATTACAGGATAGATAAAAAAATAAGTACCTATACAAAATACCATCAAGTTGTAATAGTTGGCCAGAGCTTACATAACAAATTATGCAAGTGTTGTAATATTCTAGTAGGAATCTCGACCACTTCTTAAGAAAACTTTAATTGTGAGAAAACAAATTTACAATAAATACAAAAGAAAGATTAATACAACAACGATACATACAGTTCTCTATAACCCTCGGACAGCGACTGACTAACTGCTCCGAATTGAAATTCACATTGTCACCTTAGCGGCAGGTAGCGCTCTATCTGACGCGTGAACTTTGAGTACAAAAGACTATTAATATTTTTTATTTGCTATAATTACTTCGTCCGTACTAACTAAAACAAAAAATGTGAAGAAATGTGTTGATACATATTTAATATTGTTGCGAGAAACGGTGCGTGGAGTTGCCGAACGAGACATAATAACGATAAAAGAACAGTTTATTTAAATGATAACAAATTAACAGCGTAAACGATTCCTTGTCGATACGTCTTCACTCTTCGGTAGTCGGAAGACGACTCTCTCAGGGGGGCCAAGCCTCAATGTAATAGAGCGGACCAAGATTTTTAGTACCCCTCCCCTACACAGGTAGCGTTGCCGTCGCTACTAACACACGGAACTACTTATCCGTGTGCTCACATAACTCTTACGAATTATATATAGGAACTACATCAAAAACGTACTTATATATGGGTATTATGACAAATAATTCACAATTGTTTTTTCTACAAATAATATTTTATTTTTCATATTTAACGTATAATTGGGAATGTTTTCTTTAATAGTCCTTTGTATTGTTTTATCTGCAAGAAGAAAATAAGTTAAATAAGTACGGGACCTTTCGAATTTTCCGACTTTACTCCTGTTCGGCGTTAATTTTTCTTACGGGAAAATTACGAATTTTTTTTACCGCTGCCGCTAATATACTAACGAACAAAATCTTCGAAATTTTACAAACGTCAGACCCGAAAGAATCTTCAGCACGATAAAAGAGGAAGCGAATCGAAAGTAAAAAGTACGAAAAATTTGAATTCGACTGGAGTAATAAATTGAGTAAATGCACTGGTCATACTAGTCGCACATGGTCGCACAGAGCAGCTTGGCCCCCCTGGTCCTCAGTGTGTGTTCACACGGACACGTAGTTATATTCAGTTCCGTTGTGTTAGTAGCGACGGCAACGCTACCTGTGTAGGGGAGGGGTACTAAAAATCTTGGTCCGCTCTATTACATTGAGGCTTGGCCCCCCTGGACTCTCTCTTCTTTATTTTTGCCGTCATCACCAAGACGAGGCAAGGGTAGACTTTCAACTTTTTCCTTTGGCGCCAAAAACGACCGATGGCAACATTCACATCGTAACAATATTATCTGTTCTTAAATTTGAGTTATAGAATGAATTGACTTATATTATACTATGTATGTATTTCAGTGTAATAGTACGTCTAGTCGTCGCAACGATCGACCGAAAGATGTTGTGATTCGATTCGATCTTGGATCGTCCAAATTTGAAAAACGACAGTTTGCGACACTTCTCGGCTGACCCTTGAAGTGTGCTCATAAAATTATATAAAGACCGTATAAGAGTCTAAAAGAATAATATAATCTGCGTAGAAGAGAGTCCTTGACCGTTGTGATCGAGAATTGTCAAGAGCCAATAATGTAGACGTAATAAATAAATAAAGGACAAGTCCACTGAATTATCTAATAAGACTCATCCAGTGACACAATGGTTTCTATGGCTTATTTGTGTCGTAATTACTTGTGTCGTAACTGGGTTGTTACAAAAAAAAGTTCGATTTTTTTTTTTGCTAGAAGTATGCTTTTTGCCAATAAAACAGAGTGACGAAAGGATTTTTGTTAGTTATTCTAAAAATAGTTATTAATTATTTACATACCACGAAAATTCAAATCATAGACGCTTAAACGAATTGCCATTGCCACGACATTGGCGCTGCAGTTTTGACGTCACAATGTTATAGCCTTACGCGCGAGTGTAAATAGACATGATAGTTGCTGAGGTTATTCAAGCAAAGTTACCTCAAAGTTCTTAAATACAGAGGAATGAAGCAAGTCCTATACGATTTTATCAGTGCTATTTTCAACCAAATACTTGTATTACACGAGTAGTTCGTATACCGGTTATAACATCGTGACGTCACAGCGCGTTCGGGTATCTTCGGATACGCTCGGCGCGTTCTCGCGGACCCGAATGAAATGAAAATTTCAAAACGATATTATATCGTTAATGTTTTAAATAAAAAATTAAAAAAAATTCTTTCGTTATGAAAAGCGCATAATCTTTACAGTGGAACTAAAAAAAGAGATTTAATAACCCAATTATCGAAACTAAATACGACGTAATAACGATCATCGCTTGTCTTTTGAGCAACTTATGCACCTTTTTAACCGACTTCGAAAAAAAGGAGGTTACTCAATTCGTCAGTGACAACCTGCGACGTCACGCTGAATAATTCATATCACGTTTTCATTAATTCATACATTTTCTTAATTCTGCAACAGTTTATATTAAATTAAAATCTTAGTAAATTCCATATATCGTTAAAAAATTAAATTCATTCAAAAAGCATAAACACATTGGTACGAGTTTTATATAGTCCACTCAACATACTTCCGTATCGAACAAGCATCTGCGGATCTAGTTAAAAAATGACGGGAGTGTTATTTTTAATTAAGTAGGCCATGTTTTACTAAATATTAAATTTAATAGATATTATAATACACTTAACGAATACAATGCTTACTCGTCTACGGACGAAAGTCAACTGCCAGGGGGGCCAAGCTTCAATGTAATAGAGCAGACCACGATATTTAGTACCCCTTCCTTACACAGGTAGCGTTGCCGTCGCTACTAACACACGGAACTACTTATCCGTGTGCTCACATATACTCTTACGAATTATACAGAGAGATTCACGACAAACAGAACACCTAAACATCTCAGTTGGATTTAAAGATACGAGATATGGATACACCAGGATTAGAATGGATTCGAAGGACCCACATTGCCATCGTAATATATTTTTTTTCATGGTCATTTTTTCAGTGTTTTTGAAGGTCGCAAAGATTTTTTTAAATGGGATTGCATAGTTTTTTCCATTGCATATTGTAGCTGACATTTAAACGAGTTCAACAATGTAGCACAAGATGACCTCGAAATCACCTTGGACCCAGTAATACGAAATAAATCGAATTCAACGTGTCAAAATGTTCGAAATTATTTCCTTCAACCTTGATACATCTATTTAAGCGTGAAATACATTTCTAAAGGAATGGACGCACAAGCCTTAGTAATTCTTTCTTTCATATTCTCTGGAGTGGTAGGTCGTTCATGATAAACATCGTTTTTCAATTTTCCCCACAGATAGAAATCAAGAGGGGTAAAATCTGGTGATCGAGCTGGCCATAATAGGGGTCCGTTACGTCGAATCCAACGATTTGGAAACTTTCTACTTAAAAAATATGTTACAACAAAAGAAGAATGGGCCAGATATCCATCATGTTGATACCACATTCCTTGCCGAATGTGCAATGTTACATCTTCCAAAAGAATCGGTAACGATTCTCGTAAAAATATGGTGTATTTCTCTGCATTTAATGTGCCGCTGATAAAGTGAGGCCCAATTATTTCGAAGATTTATTTCGTATGCCTAGGTCCAAGGTGATTTCAAGGTCATCTTGTGCTACATTGTTGAACTCGTTTAAATGTCGGCTACAATATGCAATAGAAAAAACTATGCAATCCCATTTAAAAAAAAACCTTCGCGACCTTCAAGAACACTGAAAAAATGACCACGAAAAAAAAATACATTACGATGGCAATGTGGGTCCTTCGAATCCATTCTAATCCTGGTGTATCCATATCTCGTATCTTTAAATCCAACTGAGATGTTTAGGTGTTCTGTTTGTCGTGAATCTCTCTGTATATAGGAACTACATCAAAAACGTACTTACATATGGGTATTATGACAAATAATTCACAATTCTTTTTTCTACAAATAATATTTTATTTTTCATATTTAACGTATAATTGGGAATGTTTTCTTTAATAGTCCTTTGTATTGTTTTATCTGCAAGAAGAAAATAAGTTAAATAAGTATGGGACCTTTCGAATTTTCCGACTTCAGTCCTGTTCGGCGTCAATTTTTCTTACGGGAAAATTACGAATTTTTCTACCGCTGCCGCTAATATACTAACGAACAAAATCCTCGGAATTTTACAAACGTCAGACCCGAAAGAATCTTCAGTACGGTAAAAGAGGAAGCGAATCGAAAGTAAAAAGAACGAAAAATTTGAATTTGACTGGAATAATAAATTGAGTAAATGCACTGGTCATACTAGTCGCTCAGAGTGTGTTCACGCGGACCGTAGTTATGTTTAGTCACATTGGGTAGTAGCGACAGCAACGCTACCTGTGTAGGGGAGAGGTACTAAATATCGTGGTCTGCTCTATTACATTGAGGCTTGGCCCCCCTGTCTACTGCGCCTTATTTTATTTTTAACTACCTCTTATCCTTCTTTACGTGATTCACTTATTTTAATTAGGCGTCGCTCCTTCCGTTACCGATAGAATATAACATTTTAAATATGCTAATTTCAACAGTTATAAATAAGTAAAAAATAAATAAATAAACGTTCTGTTACATTAGAAACACCGTATATAGTCCTTACATTATCGACGTAAGACGATGTAATCAAATATTTAAAAACAGATGTCTTGATCTGGGAGAAATGTCAAGTTCGAGTGAGCGTTCTGTGTGATTGTAAAAGGGGTGTAGGAATGACTAGAGAAAGACGGATGAAAAGGGAGATAGGAGAGAATGGAAAACGCCCTGCCACCCCCCCACCCCGCNNNNCTCTCTCTCTCTCTCACCATCATTCTCTCCCTGTACTAGGAAACCCAGTTGGAACTTCGCCGCGGGGTTTAATAAGGAAGCGACTTGATTGGTTCGATTCGACAGTTAATAATGCGACTTCCTGTGTGTACAGTATCTCGGAGGGACTGTTACTCCCAACGCGTTTGCGACGGCCCGGCCGCATGATTAAATTTGAATTTTTCCTATCCCCGCGGATGCCGAATGAGTTAATTCACAGAGGTGCCGGCGATAGGGCCAATCTGCAATTCTGCGCCACGAATTCCATTTCCATCCCCTTACCGGACATACAAATTGCATTTCTTTTTTGCTGCGGTGCCGAGTTCCTCGACGAAACGAAGATGGTTTCGTTCGCGTTCGTCTCAGCGCGATCGATTCTTTTCCTTTCATGACATGTCGAGTGTTTTACCTTTTCGAAAAATTGACAATTTTTTAACTTGTCGTGTAAACGAAAGTCTCATGAATGTTAACATAGAACATGTGTTTTGTTAAAAATGTGTGTTTCCTCTGTAAAGATTTTGCTAAACTAGGCTGATTCTCAGTTAATACGATACTCGATACTCGTAAAATATAATTTTCGTTATTTCTGGAATTATTTTCCATTATACCATAATATCGGTACCATACATAGATTTCGTTGTTTACCGATAATGTATAAAACACATGTCTGTTTTTAAAAATTAAGGGGTACACCACCTTGACAGGATAGAATATGACTCGATTTTCATGAATAATTTGCAGCTACACTAATACATATATTTTATTCCGGTTTTGCACACTTGTAGTGCACACTTTCAAGTTTTCAAATGTATTTTTTAAATCGAAAAATGTTAATAATTATCGGAGATACACGCCTCCGCGCTCATCATGTTTTTTTTCACCACTAATCTGCGGTAATCCTAGAGGCCACACGGTTCATCCGAAATGAAAAAAAGTGGAAACGTTTGGTTAAGTAAGATTAAATGCACGGCGGTGCGTAGGATTTTTTTAAATTTCGAAAAAATGGATTTTTGGTAACACTCTGAAATCTATATTTGGGTTTTCACGTAAAATTTCGTCGTTAAGGCTGTTCACCACCTTTCGCTCGAGTCGCGCGTGAATTCAGCGACAGGTGTGGAAAAAAATTGAACTTCAAGCGCAATCGGGGAACGCTGTCCCCATCATGCGCCCATCGTATCGATGTATAAATGTGTGAGTTATACCCCTCTTGCGCTTGACCAAACAATTGAGTTCTATAAATTAGAGTATCAGTATTAGTGGTTCATATGTTCGGTGTGCGTTTGCAATAGCCGTGCTAGACAGAATCGTACAGCTGATACGTTTTTGTTTGACGACAAATGCACAGGGCCATTTAATATAATTCATATACATACATATACTATAATTAGTATATAAATGTACAGTTACAAAAGAAAACCGTACCGATTGTTTTAAAAATAGTAAGTTGAAGAAAAATTAAAATAAGAGTTCATTTCATTTCAATGTTTAATAAAATTCGAAAAGGATGTTTAATAAAATAATCGGCAGAACTTTTTTTCGTAACGGTAATTTTATATATTATTTACCATATGTATTAATTATACTAATTATATATCTCTATATATTAGCGAAATTGTTATTGCATAATTATTTATTTATTCTGCCATAACTAAGCAACGTGCCCACATATCGGAATTAATCTTTTTCCGTTCTACCGCGTATGTTCTCTAAATAGGTAGCGCCCGCAATATTTTTCTAATTGTTGCTATTTTTACATTGTTACTGTAAAAAATTAAAATTATGAAATTAAATTAATGTTGAAAAATTATAGTTAACAAAATGTTTCTTGCAAGTGGTAGTCCACAAAAAAGTCACAACTGTAGTGTACACAAATTACAACCTCTGATTTTTTAGTGGTTTACGCGGTTGAAGATACCAGGCGTAATTGTAAACCGATTTTGATGATCAAGGTCTCATTTGAAAGAGGAAGGTTTAATCTACAAGGAAGGTTAGGGAACCCGGAAATTCAAAAAATTATGAAACTTTGCATACAAGTAGAGTATGTCATCCATAATACAACCCTATTTTTCTTTGGTGTCATAATTCGGTTTTAAGGGGTGATTTCACCCCTTAAAACCGAATTATGGTCGTCTATCGGTCACCCTGGAGCCCATCCTTGCTGACTTATCCGCGGAATATGAACGAAGGTTGATCCTGGGGGACTGGAATGTCGACATGAGTGGTCGCTCTTTCGACGCTAACTACATTTCAGCTATGTGCTTGCGCACGAACTCTTACGTAGTTCCATATAGCGCCACTCACTGGACGGCCTCTTCCGACTCCTGGATTGACCTTTGTATCATCGATAGCGAGGAACGCGTCATCTCCTCCTCGCAGCTCGGTGCATCTTTCCTGTCGGGTCACGACCTTATCTGCGTGGAGTACCTCCTCGGTGGATCGCGTTCAAATCCGCGAAGCGTGCAGGTTCGTCGTTTAGAGTCTCTTGATCGCTCCCGTCTGCTTTCCTCCGTCTCTCGTATCTCCGGGCAACTGGGTACGGGAACGGAGGTGGTAGGCGTGGATGCATATGTCAATTCTTTCACCGGAGCTCTTACTCAGCTCCTCGACGAGCTTGCACCTTCGCGGACTTTACTAGCCAGGCGGCCTTCTGCCCATTGGCTTACGGCTGAGGTACGACAACTGATCCGCGAGCGCGAGTTCCTTCGTAGGTCGGCTCGGCGCTCTGGCTGTATAGCTCTTCTCGACCAGTATAGAGCCCTGCGGAGAAGGATTAAATCGGTTATTTCTGTTGCGCGGCGGGAATACCTCATCTCTCGGTTCTCCGGTCATCGTCATCCGGGTTTTAACTATTCTTGTTTGCTTTGATTTTTCCAAAGCATTTGACACTGTCGATCACTTCACTTTACTCACCAAACTTTCCTCGTATAACTTTTCCTCTTCAGTTCTACATTGGTTCTGGTCATACCTGACTGGCCGCAGTCAGGCTGTCAGAATCAATAATAATGTTTCTTCTTTTAAGCTGATTTACTCTGGTGTGTCGCAGGGTTCTATGCTTGGTCCTTTTCTCTTTTCACTCTACATCCACGACCTCAACCAGGAGATACAGCATTGCCGCATTATTAAATACGCTGACGACTTGCAAATTTACTGCCATGCCTCCCCCGAGGACATGGAGAATGTGATTTGTAAGGTTAATGATGACATATCTCGGGTGGTCCGATGGGCGCAAGCCTGCGGTCTTACCTTGAATGCTGGCAAAACGCAATGTATGATCCTTGGTTCTTCCCGCTTCTTAAACCTTCTCCCTTCTCCTCTTCCTTTTTCCTTGTTCGTCAACAATACTCCTCTCACTTTCTCCTCCGTTATAAAATCTTTAGGTGTTCATATCACGCCTAATTTAAGCTGGAGCGTTCAAGTCGATCACACCTGTAGAAAAGTATATGCTACACTTGCTTCTCTCTCGAGGAACCGTTCCGCTCTTCCTCGAGTCATGAAAATTCATTTAATCAGGTGTCTCGCCTTACCGTACTTTGATTATTGTTCCGTTGTCCAGCTTGGGATTAACTCCACCGACGAGGTACGCCTCCAGCGTGCGATGAATGCCTGCGTGCGTTTTATTTTCTGTCTGCGGAGAGACGCCCATATCACACCATATTACGCCAAACTGCGATGGCTAAAAGTCCACGAACGCCGACTTTATTTTCTCGGTATTCTTATGTACAACGTCTATAATCGTGACTTACCAAATGTTCTTGGCGATCGTTTCACATCTCGCTCTGCACGTGGCACGCGTCTCTCCCAGCGTCTCTCTCTCTCTTCGATCTAGTCATACCGCATCATCGCACGGCGTGTCTCGCGGAATCGTTCACTGTGAGTGGTTGCACTTTTTGGAACTCTCTTCCAGAGTCCCTCCGCGCCTCTCACAGTGTCCATGTATTTAAGAAGCTTCTATTTGCGCACTTACTATCTTCCTATGTCTCGTTGTCGTCTTTGTAATTTCACACGCCGTTTACGTTCGCGTTCCTTCACGTTCTTCCTTGTTACTACCGTGCCCACGTGACTTCCTTAATCCCTTCTTCTCCTGTGTCCGAGAGTGTGGCGCTGTGTGTTCCGCGGCCTGACGTCGTTGGGCCCGGATTCGTCCGTCAGGCCTCTGGCGGACGAATTGTACGAATGAGCGTGCGTGGACTGCGTGAATGGCTGTGGGCACGCGCCTGTGCGTGCCATGTCTCCGAATGAATGATGATGCGAGTTTGTTTATATTTATATTCTGCGGTATGCGTGAGGAGAATTGTATGACTGGTTCGCGGCTTCCTCCCCTGCCGTCGAGAGAGCCGGCAGGGTCTATATTTATATTTATATTTATTGTTTTGT
>JAIFRP010000099.1:14832-25367 GCA_032403825.1 Odynerus spinipes | reverse complement strand
TATTTGTATACACACATATAATAAGTAAGAGAGTACTCGCGAGCGATAACATTGCGTAACGTTTTGTTACTCTCGATCCGTGCCGGTGAGAGAGTTCGATGAATCGCCGAGGGAAGAAATTACACGGTACATCTATCTAATTTCTTCGTAAGAACTTTTACGGAGAAGCTCCGTCGGTAAAAACGAGTAAACTTTGCACAGTATATGCAAGAAGTGAACGCGTATCGCGTGATATATGATTTACTCTAATGATACACGAGCATCCGTTTGCTTTGTTGCTAAATATCAGTCAATTCGAAATATAATAATAGAACAATGTTGCTTGTATATAGGATTGTGTCATGTAGTTTGAGATAGTTATGCAAATACATATATGGAGATTTCTTGGTTGAACACCAAATTGATATTCCTGTGTGTAATGTATACCTACATATATAAACGTGTGCTTAATGTGAGAGAGAAAAATTAAATTTCATTAACTCGAAAACCTTTACAATTAGAATTCTTTTTTATTCCTTAGAGAAAACAGAAGTATTTTTGAGTGTGTCGGTTACCTTACAATTAATCTAACTCGATCACGCGCGCGCGCACGCGCGCGTGTGTGTACTTAGCTTGGTCGGTGACTATCACCGCGGGTGGTCAGGAGGAGCGACAAGAGGGAAGATCCTCCCGTGCCTCCTTATCCTTTCGGCTATGCGTTGTACGTACTTACATAGAATATATCCGAAATTTGAAATCGACAGTCGGGAATTGACCTGTAAGCTGTACACACCTTCACGAATTTTCTAAATAAATCAACCGTTACGTCTACATTCGAAATGTAGAGGTTAATATGAACATTTTTTTCAAATATTAAAATTGTTTAAAAAGTATTTTTTTTAAGTTCCCTATGTCTTACCATAATTTTGAATTACTTATGTATAATTCTAATGTACACTTTTATGCGTGCTAGCGTTAAAAATGAAATTCTGTCAAAACTTCTAGAAGTCGAATTTTGTTGTTGCACTTTGGTATAATTCGAAATACTTAACAATTCAAATTTGTCTTAAAATTCGATTTAGTGAGATGGGGCTGTGTTACAGTTGAAATACAAGAATATTTGAGAGCACACATTGCTTGACACTATATCTGGAATCCGGGCTTTCTTTTTAGCACACACGCTCTCGCGCGCACAGAGAGAGAGAGAGAGAGAGAGAGAGAGAGAGAGAGAGAGAAAGACACGCACCGTCGAATTATGGAATTGTCGTAAAGAATACGTCGACGACTTGCATCAAACTCGATGTAATTCTTAACCTAAAGCGTAGATAATACATACATATAACCGACGAGACATAGTGATTAGTCGTAACGCGCGTGAAATTGAAAATAGGAATGAGTTTACCGCTCTCCCGGGAATTTGGAAAAAAGAATGATCGCGTGTAAGTACGTTGTATAATAAATGCTGAAGGTGGATAGGACACTATCGGTTAGTAATTACTATCGAAATTATTTTCCGAAACGTCTTGTATCAAGATGAAGTGATTTCCCTCTAGCTTACGTAGGCGTTTAATAATACTCGTCGAAGGTTACGAAATACACATCGGGAAAAATTGAGTTTCTTTTTGTCGTCGTATGGAACGACTGTCGAAAATAACTTTTCCACGAATCACTACCTGCTGAAAGAAAGATCCGTGTCTCGAGTGTCGTGTCCTCATTAAACGAGGCAGACTAGCGTTACTAATCTTTTCTCAAAATGGTGTAACGTAGAACATCCACATACGTATGGGGTTATTCGACAAATTTCCAGTGGTTTTCAACTTACTTCGATGCTAAATATTTTTAATAAATTCGAATAAATGTGTAATTTAAACAAATTATTAAAAAATGAATTAAAATAAACCACGTTGTTAAATAAATCACCATTGTAGATATTTTGTACAATTATAATATATTAGCTGTGTCCGCGTGGAATTATTACTTAAAACAAATATATTTATTATAAGTGATTCATATTTTGATGTTTTTTTCGATATATGAGCCGTTTATTTTGAAAGTGGCCTAAGTCCATTTGTCCATTATTTTTTGTTGACTGTAGTAACGTGTACAACTTGATGTTAATTATCATAAAAAACATTTTGCGGTTAAGTATATTCAGAGTATACGATCATTTTGGACACATAAATTTTCGCAGTTATTTTAATAATCAAAAACATTACTTTGAAAGTGGCCTAAGTCCAATCCATTACACTGTCCAACAGTGAAAATCTTACTCCATAGCCACTAGGTGATCCTTATAGATTTTGTCTCAATTTAAATATAAATGGACTTAGATCACTTTCAAAATAAACGGCTCGTATTAGAAGTTTTCTCGGGCAACTGATATTTTTTGAAGTATTTTGAATTTCGAAGAATAGATCATCAATGTTAAAGCGAATAATTTATTTATTTTTCTCAAATCAAAAGAAATTAGCTAAACGAAGGTTCTTTTACACAGAAAGGATCATTATAAATGTTTAGCTAATAACAAAAAAATATTTACACAGAAAAACAACATGAATCTTTTTAAACGCTAATTGAATAAGTATCGAATAAGGCCCAACACAACGGACCGAAGCACCATACAAAAGAACTAGGTTATGCTAATATGTCCAATACGTTTGATTACAACACCTATGTTCCTCATAATATAAAAGAAAAATATCTATGAAAATCCGATCAAATTCGGTTCAGCAGATACCGAGATTACCACGACGAACACACAAACATACAATCTTACATCTTTTATTCATAATTTTATTAATAACATAAAAATGTCTATTGCAGGTTATCTATAACAGATAAACATATGCTGTCGCAAACATTTTTATAGATCTCTTTATTGCAACAATTGTTCCATATACACTTTTAATATATCATTAATGGTTTAGACAGCGCATGTGTAATAATGAAAGGCTCACGAAAAGTCGTTTTTCCTCGGCTTTCTTCATTTTTATCAACACTGCTCAGCACCCATTTGATAAAGCGTGATTCTATATAGCCTATAACCATCTAGAAGAAGACCTATGTATATAAGACCTATATAAGTTCAAGCTTCCCTCTCCATGTTTCCTAATTATTTTCTTATGCGTATAAAGAAAAATATAATTATGAGCCGAAGATTTTACTTAATATGTGTTCAAAGAATGATAACAGAATTTTGCAAAATCGGTCTAATAGTTTTCAAGATTACCGTGCACGTACAAACATCCAGTCTTTCGTCTTTATACAGTATAGATATAGATATAAATAACCTAATTTGAATTTGGTAAGGATAGCTCAGTAGAGTTAATACTATATGTTTTATATAGTACTACAAAGTTTGTTTTACTATTAAAAAAATTTGATAAAATTTAGGTTATAATGAAATACCCACCATTTTGTAATCGAAAGTCGGATCGCACCGAAATTGTTAGTGTATCCTCTTTGGGTACAGTCGGATTTTTTTATATAAATTTCAACTTGATTCGTGCAGCCGTTTAGACGCTAGAGTGTGTGCGCGCGCGCACACACACACACACACACACACACACATTTAGGTTTTGTTGTGAAACTTAAGAATCCAAAAGGGTTTTTGGATATCTCGAATAGTTTCGGAGATAATCATCTATTACACTTTTTGCTCTATCGAGATCATAAGGTACTCCCTGCGGTCGTGCCTAAAAAGGGGAACTCGGAAAAGTCGAGATGTGCTCGTTGTCCGATTTCCGAATCTCTCCCTCTACCCCCCCCCCCCGCCCTCTTTCTCTTTCTTGAGCACCCGTGGCTTTATTCACTCTAGCACATTCTAATACATACTTAAGAGAGGACTTGAATTATCTCCGATTAGCGCGTGAATGAAATTATTTCTAACGATGGCATACTAAATAAAAAAAATAGAAAAAAGGGAAAAAATAAGGAAGGAAGTGAGAAGAAAAGTTAGGGAAGTACTTCGCAAGTTCTTTCATAATTTTTTTTTAACCCATCCATACTTATGCACTCAACATGTGTATTTACATAACAATGTATATCCAATAGTAAATAAACCTAGGTAAAGATGAAGTTAAATAGCAACTGTGTTAAAGTGACGAGGTTTCATTCAAAAGCATCTAATTTTGTACTGTACATATTTCTCTCCATCACCCCTCGCGCGCGCGCGCGCACACACACGCACTTATAAATGTAGAGATTATGTCATCTTGCCCCCACCCCTCTCTCTCTCACTTACAAGGATCACAATCGTGGGCGTTCATGCTGAATGCAGTGGTTACAAACTCACGATGTGAAATGCGTAATACCCAGCCAAGCGCGTTTCCACGAATCTGTCCCGTGAATTTAACGTGCATCCTCTTCTACGTAACGAGGATGCTAGATTGCATATCCGGAGGAAAATTCGGGACGATCCGTGGACGCGTAAATATTTCTATAAATTCCGTGCCGTGTTCTCGATACAGTAAAGTTTGGCTCTTTTACCGAGAATCGCGAGACCTCGATATTTGCGCGCGTCCTAAATTCAAAGTATGCCTTTCGAACATCGCAATGCCTTCGGTAATTTTGCAAAACGGCTGCCGAGCAATCTTTCATGAGTTTTATTTTAAAGGGGAACGTCACATGACATGGACTACTTAAAATAAATAAATAAATAATTTGTGCCGGTTAAAACGGTACACCCGAGCGATTAGGCAGATAAATCTATATGTTGTTTATCATGCAACTTTATTGGTAGTCGCTTAGGTAATTGTAACTTTTATTAAGATAGCGAGCAATGAAAGAAAATATAAATTATATCAATAATCAAAAGAGCAACGTTCCAATTTATGTAACAATTCATTTTATTAAATAAATTAATTTCTCATCACATTTACTTTAATATTTTATTATTTGTTCTTAAATTATGTCCTTCGTTGATAAAAGAAAACAATAATTATATGAGCACGTGACATTTCTTTCACTTTTTCATTCATTGGTGACAAATTGTCCCCTAGTAATACATAAATATTGGTTAAATATCTTTTTCAAATATTGGAAAAATATTTTTGCCACACTTTTTAACATGAGAAAAATATTGGATCTAAACACTGTATACATGTACAAGAAATGTAAAATGAATGTTCAGAAAATAAGAACTAAAAAAGAAACAAAAATACAATTTCCTAATATTAAATGACTATTTATGTCATAGTTGAAAAAGAATATTTTATTTCCAATATTACATTAATATCTATTTCATAATGCGAAAAAGATATTTTTTTGTAATATGGAATAAATATTTGATAAATATATTTGAAAAGAAATATTTCTTTCTGAATTTAAAATAAATATTTAATTTTTAATTGTATGTTTAAGATAGCATCAACTACCGAGATTATTAGCGACCGCTTGTATACATTATGAGTAAAATTAGAAAGAATAAAGATGAAAGTATAAATTATTTATAAAGATATGTTCATAGGCACTTTAAACGTAAAATAAAACTTGGTCCTTTTTTGCAGAGTTCGTAAATGTTTGAAAGAAATAATTACTGATTCAGATTTTAAAACTTCACAAATGTGTAACGATCGACGGTTCTGGGGTAAGTGCCTCCTCTTTCCAGAAAAGCTTCCCCGCTTTTCCCCACTTCGTGGCCAGATCCTATACTCTCGTTTTAAAAAACAAAAAGGTCAATGACATAGTCAGCGGTAACGTACGTGCGTATTATAAAAACAAAAGTAAACGACGCATCTCTAACCAAACAAAGCTCGTAACTAATTCATCACCGGGACAATTGCGAGTCTAACTATCGAAATCCATTCAATACTTTTAAAGACACACCGCCATCGCCCAGCGCTCCACGTCCCCCACATGTACGTCACCCTTCATAAAAACATAACGCTAACATGTTGTTAATAAAATTGTTTTCTAAAGTGTGTAAAGTGTGCAAAATGTTTGCTAAAGTTATCGACTTTTGCAAAAAAATCAATTTATACAACAAGATTTAAAATAAATATTGTATGTATATTAAATATAAAAAAGAGATTCAATATGTCCCAGGGGGTATTGAAAAAACACTGTCGAAGAATCCCAAACAGCGCAGCCGCGCTTTTTTTTTATGAGTACGAAAAGCCCCAAGCAGCGCGATAGCGCTTTGTTTATTTTAAATCGATGAATCCCAATCGGAACAATATTGCTTCTTGTATGTGTTAGGTAATGCGATTCTCGTATTTTTCTCATCGCTCCGTCACATTTATTGCAGGTTGCAACGTAATCGGACGTATTCTTGCGTAAGTGTTACTCATTGTTAATAATTGTTACAATCGGTAACGCATCGTCAGTTGTCCACAATGTTCGAAATTTGCTGGGTTTTGTCGACATAAAATCTCAACAGCGCGATCGCGCTGCTTGAGACTCAAACGGATATAGGATACATATGTACTCAATATTTTGTACTGCTAGGATTTATTTGGTAACCATACCATCCATCTATTGATAATACGAGCTACGAGTAGAATTTGTTTGAATACATTAACTTTTCTACTTACAAGTGATTTATTCTTGAAATGTTCACATTATTACGTAAAAAACTTTTGATTTTTTGTTATAAAACAAATATTTCTAAGCAAAACTATGACCCAAATTTCGGAATCAGTCAAACTGTTCATTTACTGGCTTGTTTACTCGACATACCACTTTTTGATCGAGGATCGAATTCAGAAATTCCCTAAATGCCTTCCTCTCGCCGAATATACGAAAAATAAGAAGACGCGGCGAGGAAGCGAGCGAAAAACTCGATTAAGTCTCGAGAAAGAAAAGAATCGGCTTGCCACGTAAGCGTCCGAGAAAAGTTCCTCCTCCCTACACCTCCTACAAAGAAGTTGCGTTTCTCTACGAAACTAGATTCGACTTTTCTTTTCTTCTTCGACCCTCTTTTACCTTTTCTATCCTCCTAAAACGCGACCCTAAACGCTCGGAGGGAGGAAAACCGGAACGAAAGTAATATATAGTACATACATGGCATATGCATTTATGCATATACATACATATGTATGTATTATATGTACGTACATACGAACACGTGCTTGTCGATACTCGAAAGGATTTACATCGATAATATAGAATTACGAGCACGTCAAGCAGTATCAGAGCCTTTTTTTGTCGCCGCTCGCTTTGAGCATACCTACGTGACGCAAGATTCGTATACTTTTTGTAAATTCAATCACATTGCCAGGATGGCCACGTACGAGTTACGCAGGAGAATCAAGAAAGTCAAAGAGAAACATAATCTGCCTTTTGGTCTAGTTCACAAGGTCGATAAACTTTTAAAACAGACGGGTCCTCGCAAAAACTTACAATTATTCGACAGCCATAAATATATTTGTTTACTAATAAGAAAAATTTTAAGTAATGTTATAACAACATTATAATAATAATTATATCTTTATTA
Organism: Odynerus spinipes; assembly: GCA_032403825.1. NCBI lineage: Eukaryota > Metazoa > Arthropoda > Insecta > Hymenoptera > Vespidae > Odynerus > Odynerus spinipes. Next base: position 17,953 of record JAIFRP010000099.1, on the reverse strand, counting down.
AATGAAGAAAAAATCATACAAAAAATTGCTCTTATTGGTTGTAACCGATTCGACTTCCTTAGAAAGTTTATGTATGCCCGGTTTATTATACAACCCTGACGTCACGCTTCCCGCGCATCTGGGTGCCACGAAGTTTTACGAGAGTCATAAACCAAATGGAATCACCTTTATGTGAGTGAAATCCTTACAATTTTTTTTTAATTAAACTATGTTAGTTTTATTTGCATTTTCAATTTTAGTCGATGCGGTCCGTTCCCACTTCCAGACCGCTGGCAACAAAATTTGAAAATAACAAAATTTGTATTCGATGTCGTAATAAAAAATTATTTTCTTTTTACTTTTTCATGAAAAGTAGATAAGTATCGCGATCGTTGAAGACAATTTAAGTCAAGCCGGAGAAAAAATATCTTACTTATTCGCATCCTCGTTTTTAACGGAATCGGTGGGATCGTAAAAGAAACACAATTTCGTATTGTTCCTTGTTTTTCTTCCACGCGAACAAAAGATCGAAGCCTCTTTCTCTGTTCGGATGGAAAAGAAAGCAGGCACGTATAGGAGAGAGAAATTACGCTCGAAGGAGCACGAGGAGCGTACGTACTTCGACTGCTTCTCTTGAGATTTGAGAGAATACAGGCAGTACACGCTATCTTGCGAAGGAACGAAACTTGACATGAACTCTCCTGTGAAGTCGAGTTTTATGCAAGAACTTTTGATGGAATCGAATAATTTTCAATTTTTCTTCTCTCATTTTCCCCCCTTCAATTTTCATAAAATTACGCGAAACAAGTTTAATAACATTTTCTACATACAATAAATATCATACCTTTTGTACGATAGAACTCAGAGAGTCATTTCTACATTTAATTTGGATCGACTAAAGAATAATTTATAAATTCTGCTGTTAACCATTCCTCGCGAGACGAGCAACAGAAATTTTCATCGCGAATTTATTTCACATATTTAATTAAAAGCTCACGCTCGTTATATTCGCACGGGTATTCAACGTAGGTATACACAATGGTGAAAGTCGAAAGACGAGAGGCCAAAAGAGCGAACGGTCGCTCGCCTTTCATCGGACTAACGACGAGAAATCAATTACAAGCCGGGGAAGAGCGTGCAACAATCACAGCGGAGACAGAGAGAGAGAGAGAGAGAGAGAGAGAGAGAGAAGGGATAGCATGCGTACCTATCAGTAAAACCGAATGAGAGGTGCGCGCGCGCGCGTGTGTGATGCAGAAGGAAATTCCACGAGGACGCGAACAATTTGAAACGAATCTTGGTGGGTCGTCCCTCCGGGCGAAATTACTGCTTCGCCCTCGGAAGATTTCTCGTAGACGTCGGACAACGATGACAACGCAAGGACGACGGGAACGATAACAAGGACGAACGAAATTTTCGTTCGAGTGACAGAGACAGAAGAACGCGGCCGTTCGCACACGTAAAATTACAGTTCTCATCCGATGGCTTGTCATTATGCGCTCGTCTTGTGATCCCTAGTCCTAATGCACGAATTAAGTGAGAAAGAGAAATGTATACAGGATGTCCCATTATAATTCATCCGTGCAGTTATCTCCCGAACTATTCGTTACTCGAAAAAATGTTTTCAATATACATATGTAATCCTGTATAACATGGTAGTTAGGTTCCTAAAAAATACCGTGTTATGCGAATTTGTGTTAGACGAAATAAAGAACTAGTACAAAAAACAGGGTTAGCTTCCAACAGTTAGAAAACTATATTATTTATACCAAGAGAAATATGATTATTGAAAGTATAATTGATCAAAAGTATGGCATATTAATATTACGTAATTTATTTAAACCTACAGAATTAACACTTTGAGCGTCACGTTATTCAGACGTGGTTGACGTATAAGGTGTATAGAATTACATTCTTTTAATGTATAAATATACGCAAGTATTCAGTAAAGTGGAAAAATAATAAAACAAAATTATTAAAACTTATATTAGAAAATCTATTAACGTTTGAGCTTTTCTAGAATCACTGTTAATTATAGAAATATGTTTGGCGCTCAAAGTGTTAACAACATAAATTGATCACCTCGGCGTGATACAACTTGTATCATACAAGTAGAGCTACCAAATAATCGCAAAACATTTTTTCACCTTTTTTGTAATACAAACACTTATAATGATAAAAAATCACCATATTAATAGTGTAACGTGATCGAATTACGTATTAACGCAGAACAAGAAGTAATATATTCCTGATAAAGTAGTAACTAAAAAGCTAACAAAACTACGTGAACTCTTCCGTACCATTTCCGTTTCGTGACACGAGCGCGTGCATGCACGAATCGTGTGAAAAATAATCCATATACTGGCTGGGCCATACCCGGAGACGCTCTGGAAACTAGGAAACGACTTTCCGCGAAACGATTACCGACTTCCGCCGTTTCGAAACCGCGTTCTCGCTGGAGCGGTACTACCCATCTCTTTGCCACAACTATCGTCTTACCTATCTGTTCTCCAACCCTCGGCAGAGAGAGAGAGAGAGAGAGAGAGAGAGAGAGAGAGAGGAAAGAGAGGGAGAAGAGACAAACTGCAGCAAGTGGATCATTATCCATAATAATAACACAGGTATAAGTACTTTGTCAAAGTGGATGGCACTGTGACAAACTAGGAACTAGCGATGAAAGAAAGAAGAGGATAGATAATAACATATAACGTACTTTGTTATACCTAGTGAATGAATAAACTAACAAAGGAACATACCCAATCTGTACACGACGATTTAAATGAAATTTACATGAGATATACATATGTAGTTCTAAAAAAAAAATATTTGATGCATATTTCTTTTAATCTGCAATTGTGTATGTTCAAGAGGTGCAAAAACAGCCCTCAGAGTTTGGAGTTAAAAACACGTGTTTTGGAATATATTGGAAGCTACAGGGCATAGGAGAATGATATTTTAAGTATATGGTTTTAGATGGGGAACACGACCGCGAAAGAAATGTTTAATAAACGTTATCTGTTTAAATAATATCTTAAAAATCGTTTAATACATTTTATAATAATATTATTTAAAGAAGATGTTAGGAATATTTATGGAATTGGACATTTTTAAAGAAAATGTTATAATTTATAGAATTTATAAA
>JAIFRP010000097.1:669103-689655 GCA_032403825.1 Odynerus spinipes | reverse complement strand
CTTTGGAAATATCTATAAAACAAAATTATTAAGAACTATATCAGAAACTTTGTTGATTTTTGGGACTCTGTTAGGATCATCGTCAACTATCGAAGTGTGTTTTGCTCTCAAAGTGTTAAAAATCAGTATTTACCGTAGCATTACTGCTACAATGTCATTAATTCGTTAAAATTCATTCAGTTAGTAGTTTAAAACAGGATTTGAAGATAAATTCAAATTGAAGCTCTTTCTATTTTATTCAATCCAAGAACATTAATATTTATATATTATAATAAAATGTAATTTTATGATTTTAATCGACATTTTTAAATTACATTTAAATCTTATACGTATTTAACCCAAAAATTTAATTATACTTATTTAAACAAAAAGTAAAGAAACTTTCTTACAAAAAATTAAAAACATTGTTAATATCGCATAGCCGAAATGGCAAAAATCAGTCAGAACCGTCTACTACCAGCAGAAAATCAATGTTCTAGGATTAATACTTCTTTTTACAATAGCTTCAAGATAGTACTACAAATTTTGATAAGTAAGCGCGAGAGAACAATTTTTCTCGTATAAAGTCTTTCGTTAAAATAAAAATGTTAAAAAAGCACCCTCTTTTGGATACTCCGCACGTAGGTACTTACGCGTTTGAAAATGTGCGGAGAGGAAAGAAAGAAGGAGCGAAGGAGGGACATGTCTAAACATAGGTGGGCCAAACCCAGCATTCCCCGCATCCGTCGTCGTCGTGGTCGACGTCTTCTCGAAAGGGAAGAAAAGGAAAAGCGAGATGAGAAAGGCAAATGCAAATCGAGAAACGCGCGTGCGCGTGCGACTAAGAGCGAGAGAGAGAGAGCGAGAGAGCGAGCGAGAGAGAGAGAGAGAGAGAGAGGGAGGGAGAGATAGACAGATAGAGAGACAGAGAGACAGAGAGCGAGAAAGACACACACACACACACAGAGAGAGAGAGAGAGAGAGAGAGAGAGTCGGCACTAAGGGATAGAGAAGAGAGGGTTAAGGCTTGTAACACAGAAAGAAGAACCCAGCCGACTTTGTCCTATACTTAGCTTAGGATACTAATCTATAGAGCATTTCTTGGTCCCTTAAAGAAAATCGCGAACCCGTTTTTAAAAGTATACTGCTTACTTCTTTATACATATACAATATTCGAAATAAGTATAATAATAAGAGAAACTACGATATAAATGAATTATAAATCAGTTCCAAGTGAGCCGTATCAAATAATGTCGCTTATAAAACTGGCTATCAATACAAAGTACCGATTCGAGCGGCGTAGGAAGCTTTTGTACTTCCCGCACGCTCGACATTCACCCATTTAGATACACACCTACATTGTTCCACTTTGCTCGTAAGATACAAGCGTCAATGAAGTGTCACCACATGCCAAAGCGCGAGAAACGCGATCGTGTCCTTAATTTCGCGTTGATAAATCCGGAAAGAGTGCAAGATTTTTCTTGACAAGGAAACAGGGAAGCAGAAGAATAGATGACACAGTGAGGCATGCAAAAGCTCGAGGATAGCACGTTCCCTCGACTTTTAACATTTTCAGCGAACGCCGATCGAAACAGTGACCGCTCTTAATATGCTCATGAAAATATTCTAACGATAAAGAGGAGAAAGGTAGTCGACTAGGAACTCGCGTCGATAGCTCGTTCTTTATTTTTTAATGCTTCTCTGACATTGTCGGTTAGGAACCAAAGAAGATTACCGTGAAATAATACGGCTATCTAAATACATACATACACATGTGTATATGTTTATATATAGATACATATATACATGCACATTGATATACCTGTACGCGTGCGCGTATATATATATATATATATATATATATTGTGTGTGGACATATCGAGAGAGGGAGGAGAGTATCGATTAAACGGCTTAAATCATTAGCGTACGCGTTACGTAATATAAACGCAACACCTAACGACATTTCGCTCTATCCCCTTCCCCCTTCGTTCATCCCTCCTACCCCCTTTCGCATTCACCCTCGTAAAAGTTTTACGCCAACACGGAACATTTGCACTCACTAATTACGTGCAATCAGGGATACGGAGTTTGCTGGAAACACATTCGTATTACGACCGCATTGCGGAATTTCAAATTTCCCGCGACATTCCTAACATTTGGAGCATTACGATCTTCGAGGAAACACTTCGTAGCCTTTTACGAAGGACTACTTGGAAGTCGTCTACTTTCTCGAGGTTTACTTAACCGGGAGAGCTTCTATAGGTTCGACAGGTTCGTCCATCCTCGAATGTCGATAGAAAAAGACTAGGGGTATGTAGCGTGTACGATATAGCTAATACTTATCGCGAATAAAGTGGACGGGGGGAGAGGGAGGGCTGGTGGAAAGCATTAAGAGGCATGACCCCTGAGGCACGGCTTCTCTTGAATCACCCTCAGGGCTTCCGATCAATTTGACATACATAGCATACCATTCGGCCAGCCGGTGCATCACGATTTACGGATTTAAAGCGCCATCGATCCTCCCTTCATCCACGCGAGACTATTTTCCCCGAGACGGCTGCTTCCGATGAGTCGAAAGCAACTGCGTATTTAACTGACTCGCTTAATTGCTTCTAATTAAGCCAACGATATCGTCGATGGGCTAAAAAGAGAAGTGGAACGGAGAAAAAAGGTGAACGCGTGCGTATGTGGGGCAAAGTGGAGGAGGCCAATTCGATTCCCTTAACTACCGATCGTTTTAATCAACGCCATGAGAAAATAATGGGAATGTTCCATGTGTCCTGGGATCGTTTGCTTTTCGCCTTTCTTTTTTGTTGCCCCAACGATTCTCTGGCGGTCTCTTAATTCTCCTCTGTCTTCGCCATTGATTGATACTACAGTTGCTAAGCAACGTCGGAGAGCTGTCTCTTCTCATTTTCTCTCTCTCTCTCTCTCTCTCTCTCTGTCTGTCTGTCTTTCTGGATACACTTAGGTATAGAATTACGCGGTAGTTGTTCGAACCTCCCTTGGCAACCTACTCCGTTTTATTCTACGGTATCATCAATTCTTTAATTCTATAGAAAGTTGCCCGAAGTAAGTAATTGCACCGACTCTATCTCGATGCGCGATGGTTGTTTCTTAACGCTAGAGCTACCGATAATTAATGTATACCTATTTCTACGAGACCATGAATTATTTATTAGACCAGAGCTTTATTCACTTTTTTATTTTTATATTGTTTTAAAATATATACATAATATTATACATATTTATATTATTTAGAAGTACACTTTATTTATACTTAAATTTGAGTAATTTTTAGCTGAAAATTTCCAACCAGTTTATATTCTGACTGGTCTGGTAGTTCTGGCGTTAAGAAGAAATATGCCGAAAGAGAAACACGATACCAGAGGGTAGCATAATTTTTAAATACATTTTTTAATGCAATAAATTATGCATATACGCAGGTGTACATACACATGTACTTATGAAAATATGAAGATGTACCCTTATAAATTTTCTAAATTAATTTTTTAAATATTTCCTTGATTTCATATTTTCTCTTTTTTCCTAAATTTATTCGGATTTACTTTAGATTTACATTGATCATGTAATATCGAGTAAAAACGTGGATCCGAGCCTGGAAGACGGAGGTGGGTGCAGAGCGCGCGACGATCGATTGTCGACTGGCAAGGAATCACGTGACGGGGTGCGGTGGTTGTGACGTCACGGAACGACCCCTTGAGCTACCATCCCTCTCTAGCGGCTTTTAAGATAAACTGCGTTTCTTGATCGATTCTCCCCTAACGGTTATCTCCCCGATTTCGTAATTGTCGACCCCGTCTCGAAATTAGAGCTCGGAAATAATAAATCCACCGTTTTCGCTAGATTTGATGGCACATATTTAAGATTTATAGAATTAACTCGAGAAAAAGGTGAAACGAGTTCTCACGACCGATCGCTTTCTGGCACTGTTGCTAATTTACTTTTCGCATCAATCAAGAAGTGTCTTAGTAACTTAGTAAGACAGTCCTCACCTTCTTAACCTTAACCTTACATTATCCAAGTCCGGGCAACCCGCACTTTATGAAACCTAACCGGTGCAAAAGTCTCTCCCGTGGTTTATGACCCACTATTCTACTCACTGTCAGCCGCGGTCGCTTCGATGCTCCTATAACGTAAACTAGGTTGAGATTAATATGAATTTCTTCGTTCCGACTCAACGTCAAAGCAATGTTCCGCCTAGGGAAAAGGTGCTTGCCCGTATAAATGTAGAAAAGAAGAGGTCGACGATATCTTAAAACATGTCCCAACGATGCCACGTGTCGTTACGTCAGCTTTTTCTCCGACAGTTTCCAAGTACTTCGATGTACTATGTGCCATAACGTGGATAGTTGTATGTTACGAAGCTAAAACTAGACTCAACCTAGTTTCCGTAGAGAACCATCAGAATAAGGCAACGATTCAAGCTCGATTACTTGTCGCGAATAAATTATACAGATCAGAGAAAAGGTCGAGGTGTTTTTAATGGTTTCTTGCTTCTTCTTTGCTTTTAGGTTTCCTTTCATGGGACAAAGACAGCTGTCACGTAGACTTGGAGAAAGAATTGCAGGCGCTGGTAGCACAAGCTCCCGAAGGCGAGGAAGCTCGGAACGGTAAGACGATCGGGCGGGTTTTTAAAGAGGAATATTTCGCGAAAGGTTCCAAGTTCCGACAATGAAAGACGTTTCTGTTTGCAGGAGAGCGCCTGATCCAATATGCCACGGAGAACCTCGTTACGGAGGTTTTAATACACCCGCAGACAAATACTTTATTACAATGCATTCGCAATCTTCTTGCAAGCTTCACGAAACACCGACACATCATACATGCTGGATATACATTCGGTGGCAATGGTTCCTGGATATTGCAGGTAACGTATTGAAATGTCTAGAATAGATTGTATATATCGTAGATAATATCGACTACCCTAACTCATCATGTTCTCGCTCTGTTCAGGATGGAACCTTCAGTCTCGCGGACTTTCTGGATGCGTTCAGCGAACATGAAGTGCAAAGAGTTCTTCGTGCCTACGAGAATAGCGTTACGGTAGATATTCATTGTGCGGGTGTCGGCGATTGGACGACTGCTCGATTATCCAAGGAACCCTGTACCAGGTGAGATGACTAATCTCTTTAAGATACCAGCGTGTTTCGCGGGGTATGCTTTAAGATCGAACGATACAATAATTGCGTGCTTTCTACAGGTCCTGCAGAGTTAGAGTAAATCCAGACGATGTCTTGACGGCCGGAGTGCCAGCAATCACGAGCTTCACGAATTATGTCGGACAGTACCTAAACGCTCAAACGTTAGACCAACTGATGGAACCGTCCGATGTCGTTGGAAACATCAGGTTCAGCCATCCGACTTTATACGTCTTCCCCGGTGGGCAGGGTGATGCCGCTCTCTTTGGTATAAACGGCTTCAACATGCTCGTCGACGGCGGTTTCGCGCGCAAAGCGTGTTTCTGGGATTTCACGAGGCACCTGGACCGCCTCGACGCCGTTTTGTTAACTAGGATAAATAATAGTAATATTGGCGGCATGTCCAGCGTTCTTCGAAAGAAGAAGGAGATGCACGTCTACCCACAAATCGGTCATTTCTTCTGTAACCTTGTCGTAAGTATAAGCCTATTATGCTCTTAATTATACCCTCAACCTGTATACATATATGTGTTCCTCGTAATAAAATAAAGTGGAATTACGCCGGTGTTCGTAGGAAAGAAGACAGTCGCATTCACCGGACGGTGATAAAGACATCGACCCTCTAATACTAAATCTCACGGACGTGGGTCAAGAAATGGTCGTGAACCTTCGACACATCAATCTTCGCGCTCATCCCTGCTATAGGGATCCGGATCCTATAAATCTTTATCACAAAGTGGGACACGGTACTTTGGACATGTACGTTTTAAGCCCGAACAAGGAGAGTCGAGAAGTGAGAGAATTCTTGGCGAAGTGGCATTCGGCGGATGTAAAATTATTTGCCGGAACACATAAAAAAGACTCGAACAATTTATCATTTCCAATTCAAAATCTCGTGTCGATATGCGCGCTGCTTGTCTGGCAACCCGCGAATCCCGAAGATAACATAACCAGAATCCTCTTCCCCGGAAGTACACCACAGCATAAGATCTTCGAGGGCTTTGAACGGCTGAAACATTTGGAGTTCTTGAAGCACCCGGTTTGTTCAGCGAAGAGTCTTTCGCCGTCGAGCTCGCTGATGACGCTAAAGGACAAACCAATGAAGCAAAAGTTCGGCTTGATCGATAGGGAGCCAAAGAAAGTGAAAGAGATCGAGTCGAAGAAGGAGAAGAAAGAATCCCCGGACATCAAGTCGTTAAAAGCTGCCGAGGAGATGACGGGGAAGGTAACACCCCAGTCGACACCAATAATACCGACATCAAAGCCAAGAAAGATAGAGGACAAATCCAGAAAGATAGTGGAGAACAAGAAGATGATCGATATCGACGCGAAGGAGAGAAAGATCGAGAAAGAGCTGAAGGAAACGAAGAAGGAGGTAAGGAAGGAGCCTGTTAAAGTGGAGAAGGAGAAACATGAGAAACATGAGAAACATGAGAAACATGAGAAACGCGAGGAAGATGGTAAAAAGACTGAGACGATAAAGGAGGAAACAGAAAAGACAGTTCCCACGAAAGAGTCGAAAGCAAAGGCGGAGCCCATGAAGAGGAAGGAAACGAAGGAAACGAAGCCAAGCAAAGCCACGAAACCGGACGCTACGACGAAACCGAAGCCGATCGAGAAGAAGGCGAAACCACCGTCCTCGGAGAAAAAGGATGCCTCGAAATCGTCGCCTACAACTCCGAAAAAGACGCTGAACGGCACCGCGACTAAAGCCGAAATATCGAAAGCTGCACCCAGACCTAGACCAGCCACGAAAGCTGTGTCCACGGCACCAGCGAAGAGCGCCAAAGATGCGAACAATCGGAAGGTCGTGGAGCAAAAGAATATCGAGAAATCTGCCGCGAAGGAACCACCTGTCGCGGCTGTCAAGATGACAGCGAAGCCAAAGCCGATGGACAGGAAACCGATCAGTCGTAGGACCAAGCCTGTTAGCCCGAGCAAGGCACGAGTTCCTGGTAGTCCTGCTAAATCTACTCGAAGCACACCAACCGCCTCGGTCAAGTCCGACAAAGACGGTGTTATCAGAAAGGTGAAGGGTGATAAGGGTACAACCGATTCCTCGACGGTATCCACTCCTTCCGGTGTGGAACCAGAATCGACCGTAAAACTAGTTGAGAAGAGTCTGATCGAGAAGTCCGAGGACATTTCCCTCGATTCCATCGAAAGCAAAGTCCTGGCTGATTTGAAGGAAGAACGCGAGGTCGTCGAAGAGATCGAAGCGGTCCTCCAGAAAGCAGAGAGAATCGAGGAGACCAGAAAAGACGATCGTTTCGAAGGGGACGACGAAATCACGGCCGAAGCCACTGACAAAAAGGAAGAAGACATGACAGAGGAGGACGTCACTGCTGAGATCGAGGACGCTCCGAAGAAGGAGAGTTCTCGAAAGGAAAGTCAAGAATTAACCGAGGAGGACGAATACCTGATCGTGGAAAAAGAAGAAATTTATACCGAAGATTCTGTGCAGAGTGGCGAGGGTGAACAGAAGCATATCTTGGACGAAGCTGAGTCCGAGAAAGCTAAAGTACTTAAAGACGTTATGGAAGTAACGAAAGAAAAAGGAGAAAAAGAGGAACCAGAAAAGGGCAAGCTCGAGAGTCCGGAGAAGAAACCAGAAATCGCTGAGAAGGTTGCGCCGAAGGAAGAGAAAAAAGAACACTTGCCAGAAGAGAAAGTTGTTTCCACGTCGGCTCCTGAATTTACACCAAAGCTCGAGGAGAAGGACGACTCTGGCAAAAAAGATAGCGAAGATATTACAAAGGAACCGTCCAGCCTAAGTCCTGATAAATTGGACTCCTCCGAAAAGAAGACGACCGACACAGACATGAAACCGGAAGTGGATCAAAAAGAACACGCTCCCGAGAAGTTGGAGGAATCGCAAGAACGTATCTCGACCTTGGAATCGGGTGCTACGACCACCGCTCCCACGCTTCCCGAAGACGAGCGTATTCCACTTGACGAAATCAAAGAAGACATCGACGAGAAACACGTTATCGAAGAAGTCAAAGAGAAGGACGCTCCAATTAAGGCGGAAAAAGAAATCATTCTTCAAACCGTTCCACCGATCAGTAAACCCGAATCAGTAAAAGTCTTCGACGTCCGCCAGGCTGTTCAAGGCTTGCAACGAGATATCGTAAAGACTCCGGACGAAGTCGCGGATCTTCCGGTTCACGAGGAAGTCGATCCCAAACTTTACCGAATGGACTTTGAAAAGGACAAGGAGGAAAGAGTAGTCCTACCTCCGCAAGAAATTGTACCACCTCCCCAAGAGATCAAGGAACAACAGATTACGCCACCTGTCAAGGAAACAAAGGGCGTCTTCAGCTTCTTTGGTAAGGTCGCCGATAAGTTCGAGAAGGGAATCGATAAATTGACGAAGAAAACGAAAAAGGACGTCGACAAGGAGGACGACAAGTCTTCGTCGAAGTCTAGTTCTCCCAAAGAGGCGAAACCACAGGAGAAGATCAGCTTAGGAGAAGTCGATATGGAGAAGATGTTCCCAAAGATTGGCAAGGCAGTCGAGAAACCGGACGGATTCGAGAAAGTCGAGCCGGTGATCCCGGAGCCTGTTAAAGTCGCGACCGTTAAAGAAACTGCGACCTTTATACAGGAAGAACTGAAAGACGCGAAAAGACGCAGCGTACCGGATTTGGAAGTAAAGGTCTCCGACAAGGTAGAGGTTATTACTGATAAAGAGAAGGCAACCGTTTCGCCGACCGAACAAATCGAGGAGAAGGAAGAAACGGAAGCGAAGGAGAAACTCGCGAAAGAGGAAGATCTATTGAAAGAAGATGAAGCTGGTGAAGACGCCGAGGATGTGAAGGCTCTTCTCGAAGAAGCTTCGAAGAAATTCAAGACCGTGAAAGATAGTCTTAGAGATTCTTTAGAATCGTTGGAAGAAAAAGTCGAAGAGGAAGAGGAAATTCTTCGTCGCGAAGCAACCCTTACTAAAGACATTGTCAAGGACACCTTGGATGGAGTTGTTGAGAAACTAGAGGAAATGAAACCTCATATCGAAGGATTATCTGATACGAAGGAAGCAGAAAAAGTGAAGTTCGATATTCCGAAGGATGAGGAATTCGAGGAGGAATACGAAGAAGAACCCGTTGGTCCGATCAAGGACGTGAAGGAAGCTGTCCGTGATGTTGGAGAAGTTCTTGCTGGATCAGCAGGTATTGTGATCGATGATAAGCCTAAAGATGTCATCGAGATTGTAAAGAAGGTCGCTGAGGTATTGAAAGAAGACGACTTCCTTTCTGAAGAGATATTATTCGAGAAGTCTTCCGAAAAGGAACCTTCTCTGCCCGAAAGGAAACCGTCGATAACGACTGAGACGAAATTAGTGCAACCTGATGAGAAAATACCAAAACTCGAAGACAAAGTTTTCAAGCCTATCCTAGCGGACGTGCCTGTACCTGCCAGTATGGGTCTTGCCGAAGAGATTCCAGCTCCTACGGAAATTGCGAAACCTCTACCAATTTATGAAAAACCTGGAGCTATCGAAGTTCAGGAAGAACCTTGCAAGAAAATCGTCAAAGAGGTAGAAGAGGTCACTTCGCCGGTGCAAGACGAAAAAATGAAGGACGAGCAGGATGCGAAAAAGATCTGCGAAGATATTATGAAGGATGATCATGTTTGCGAAAAGAAGAAGGAAGTAGAAGATACCACGAAGGTGGACGTTATGAAGGTGGGTATCGAAGAGGTTTGCGTGAAGGAAGTAGCCAAGCGACCGTCGATCGGTGAGGAGCCTAAACAGCTGATAGAGGAACCGATCATCGCGTTCGACCAAAAAGTATCACCGGCTAAAGCCGAAGTCGTAATGGTTACACCCGATTCCGCACCGACTTCGCCAAAGTTCACGACGGAGAAGATTTACGAAGAGGAACTGAGCGAAGACAAATTACCAGAACTAGTAATTGAAATCAAAGACATTCTTCACAAGCCAGCTCCCGTTGAAGAGATTATCGAGGAGCTTGTGATTACTAGGAAAAGGAGAATTACCGTTGAAATAATTGAATACATCACGATCATCAAACGCGTACCAAGGGAACACGTGATCTACGTGATCAAGGAGATTATCATAAAGAAGAAACTCCCGGCGGAGAGTGTCGTCGACGATGTTAACATTCTTAAACACGAAGAGACGATTACTCCGGAGAGAAAAGTCGAAATCGAAGAATACATTATCAATGAGTACATCACAAAGGGCAAGAGGATCACCATACAAATAATCGAAGAGATCTCTATTAGGAAAGCTGTACCCAAGAAGATCGTTATTGAGATCATCGAAGAGATCATTATAAAGAGGAAAATCACGAAAGAAATGGTATACGACATCCCAGAGGAACAACTTCGTGATCTCCGCCAAGAATCGCCCGAGGACGAAAAGGTCGAAGTCCTGAAGACCGAAGTCGTCGAAGAAAGAAAAAAATCGATCGGCGTCGTTCCCAGCTCACCAGAAGAGAAAGAAGCAGAAATATCTAAGCCAAAAGAAGACGAGAAAGCTGACGTTACTCCGGAGACCATGGAAGAGGAGAAGATAGTCGATGGGTTCGTTAGCATCCCCTCGGAGGCAATTTTATTATCCGAAGGTCGAAAAGTTCTGATGGAAGTCAAACAAAAAGAAGCGAAGCCTTCGACCAAGAAGGAACACGACAAAGAGATCAGCGATGATTTCGAGGCAGTGGAACAAGAGTATAAGGTACAAGATGTTTCAGTCACGTCGGCGGAGCAGATATCGCAGATCATAAAGGAAAAGGAAGAACCAGAGGAAGAGATCGAAGATGACATGAGCGACGTTATTGAAGCCGAAGAAAAGTTCGTGAAGGAGATTAAGGAAAAAGCTGGAAAGAAGGACATCGAAGATGAAGTAAAAGACATTGAAAAAATTGAAACAGAAGAAGAGACTGCAAAAAAGGTCATCGATGATGCAGCCTTGGAAACGGAGACGTCCGAAGTTTCGGAGATCGTCGATACTACAGAAAAATACCTCGATGAAGACAAAGAGAAGCCTGATGTGAAGAAAGAAGAAATCAAGCTCGCAGAAGAGGAAATAAAAACCGTCGAGAAGCCGAAGGAGCCTGAAGTTAAGAAGACCGACGTTGCCATCACCGAAGAACCATTGATAAAGGAGGACAAGAAAATGGATGCTGATAAGGCCGAAGTGCTTCGAAAGGAAAGTGTCACGATCGAGGACACGATAGCAAAGAAATTAACACCAGAAGTTAAGGAAGAAATCAAGACGGTGGAAGGAGACAAGGAGGTCTCAGAGGTCCCTGAGAAACCGAAGGAAATAAAAGATAAGGTCGAGGAAATGAAAGACATTGTGCAATTGGAAAAAGAGGACAAGAAGAAAGAAGTAGAAGACATCAAGGTCACGGAAAAACATGAACCAATCCCGTCTGAAATGAAACCAGAACCTATGAAAGACGAGATTACCGCTGAGGTAACGACAATTCCGAAGAAGGACATCTCACCGGCGAAGGACGTTAAAGAAATTGAGAAGGAAGATATCAAGCCAGCAACGCTGGTATCTTCACCAAAAGAAGAAAAAGAAGATATCAAGGACATTAAAAAGGATGTCGAACATACAATGGCAGAGCCCATGAAAGAAGTCAAACCTGATGAAAAGAGCCCGTTAAAAGAGGTGTTAGCTGATGCTACGGGTTTCGCGATCGAATCTAAAGAAGAAGCTACCAAGGAAACGTTGGAAGACAAGTTAAAGGACCATAAGGATGAAGCTACCACAGACCGTGAGAGCGAACCGGATGAAGAAAAAACGATCGCTCGTAAGAAGAGGAGTCTTCAAGAAGAACCAACCGAAGAGACAGCCAAAGATGTCAAACCGTCCGATGAAGTAATTTCCTCCAAAGAGATCACACCCGAGGAAGAGGAGAAAATCGAAGCGTTACAGCCTACGGACGATGGAACTGGAACCGTCCGAAGGATGTTGGTAACCGCGAGTAGCGAAGATGGTGGTCAAGAAATGGATATCTGTCCGACGGGAACGATCACCTTTACGAAGACCGTCACGCCTGACGACTCCTTGAAGGAAACGTCGATCAAATCGACACCTGACAAAGACTCGTTGCTCTTGGACAAAGAATCTATTCGTTCTGAAATGAGTACTCCTGAAAAGGACAGTATTTCGGAGAAATCCGCACCGGAAGTGAAGGATACCGATAAGATCACTCCGGAAGATAGCTTGGACAAGTCGCCGCTTGATACACGTGGCTCCCAAGACTTCGACGATAGCTTGGAGAAGCTGGAAACTAAAGGAAAGGACGTCGAGGGTGTATCACCTACCGCTGAAATTGTAAAACCGACGGAGCTCGAAAAGAAGGAAGAACCCGTTCCCGAGAAGGGAGTGTCGCCGATCCAAGAAGCGATCGCGGAAGCTGGAACACCTGAAGCTCCGAAAGAAGGGGTTATCAGTAAACCAGGTAGCCCAGAAAAGCCAGAGGAAGTTAGCAAAGTACCCTCTCCTCTAGAAACACCTAAAGACGAGGAAACCGACAAACCGAGAACTCCAACATCAACGCCGACGGATGAAAAGCTCGAGAAGATATCCGAAGCGATTGTTTCTAAGTCTCCGGAAACCAGTCGGTCTGAAGACGTTTCGCCGGCTGAAACGATTTTTGCGAAGTCGCCTACAGAGAAGAAAGATTCTCAAGTTCCTCTAGATATTCCGACCAAAGAAATAAAAGAGACTGAAATTTCGAAAGAAGCGAAACCGGAAGAACCGGAACAAATCCTTGAGAAAGTCGATAAGGAGAGCGTTAAAGACAAAGAAAAATCGCCGAGTCCAACGATCGAGGAAGAGAAACCAATTGCTGCTGATGTAAGCGCAAAAGACATTGTAGAAAGTGTCGTAGATAAAGCAAAATCTCCGAAAGACGAGAAAGAAGTAAGCGAACCACTGCCCGATAAGTCACGATCGCCGAGTATCGATAAGCCTGGTGAAAAGGAACCTCTTAAAAAAGATGTCAGTGGAAAAGTTGAAGAAGAAGAATCAACCGTTCTCGTAAAATCAAGATCACCGAGCGTCGTTAGCGAAAAATCGGCGGAAGAGCCACAGAAGCAAGTAGACGTAATGAAAATTGACGAAGACGTTTCGGAGAAGGTAGATCACGTGGAAAAGCCAAGATCTCTTAGTATAGTTAGTGACAAAGCAGCTACAGAAGAGAAAGATGTCTCTAAATCGAAGTCACCGTCTGTTGAAACGGAAATCGAAAAGAAGACCGAAGAAGAGTCTGTGAAACCTGATCAAAAAGAACCATCGGTGGAGAAATCGAAATCACCTAGCATCTCCGAAGACAAGTCACCTGTTATTGATACCAAATCGAAGTCTCCAAGCGTAACACCGGACAAAGCTGAAGAAAAGGGAGAGATCGAGAAAGTTGTTGAGAAGTCCAGATCGCCGAGTATCGCAGCCGAAGAAAAATTACCGATCGATAAATCAAAATCCCCTAGTATTTCAAGTGAAAAATCTTTCGACGCAAAGGTTGACGACAAGTCGCGATCCCCGAGTGTTGTTAGCGAAAAAGCGGAGGAAATCGAAAGAGAAAAATCAAAATCACCGAGTGCTGAGAAAGAATTGCCGGTTGATCGATCCAGATCTGCGAGCGTTGTTAGCGACTCTCAGGATGTGCAAAAATTGGAAGAGCCGAAATTAGATCATGCCAAGTCGCCGAGTATACCCGAGGAAAAAGCCGTAAAGGAGATAGTAAAAGAATTGGCGGAGCAACAGTCAGTTAAATTGGAAGAAGATAAATTAAAAGAAGAGCAACAAATCAAAGAGTCGAAAGAATTAATAGACGAAATGGAACAAGCGGACGCTAAAAAGGTTTCTCCTGCTGTAGAAGAAGCAACTGTCGTTGATAAATCAAGATCATCGAGCGTAGCGAGCATCACGCAAAAGGTAGAAGACTCGATCGATCGATCCAAGTCACCGAGCATAAGCAGCCAAGTATCCGACGAAAAGAAATCCGATGACCGTTCGAAATCGCCAAGCATTGCCAGCGAGAAGGCAGACTTGAAAGACGTGACGGAATTAGAAAAGCAACTTGAAAAATCACGATCTCCTAGTATCGTTGATAAAAATGTTCCTGAAACTTTAGAGAAGCCTGCAACTACTGTCGCGGACAGCAAACCCGAAGAAAAGAAAATAGCTGAACTATCAAAATCTCCGATCACTGTGGAGGATAAAGAAGAGGTCAAGGTTATCGATAAGTCGAGATCACCAAGTGTCACAAGTACTACCGAAGACAAAGAAACGATCGATGCATCGAAATCACCTAGCATACCCGAAAAATTGGAAGAAGAGGCGAAGAAAAGCAAATCGCCGAGTATAAGCAGCGAAAAATCCGATGACAAAGTATCCGTCGATTTCCAAAAGTCACCTAGTATTACCGACGAAAAGCTAGATCTGAAAGAAGCGCCAGAGATAAAACCAGCCGAAAAAGAGAAATCCCTGAGTCCCGTGAGTGCTGTCGATGAACAAAAGGAGATCGTCGATAAATCGAGGTCACCGAGTGTTTCCGATGAGAAGATAAGTTCGACGCAAGTCACGGCCGAGTCGAAAGTGGAAGAAGCCAAAGTTGACAGAGCTAAATCACCAAGTCCAGCTAGCGTGAAGTCCTTGGACGTCAAATCTGAAGATCGATCGAAATCGCCGAGCATTGCTGGTGATATTGGAGATGTTAAAGACGTTACTGAAGAAGCGATCGCTAAATCAAGATCCGCGAGTATAACAAAAGTTACCGATGACCTCGTTGAGGAGTCTCTAGAAAGGAGAAAATCTAGTCTCATCAGTGAAAAGATCGACGAATCCAAAATTAGATCAAAGTCAGCGAGTCCGATCGAAGATAAACTAGCAACACCCAGTGTTCTTGATAAAACGGAAGAACCTATCGATAGAAGTAAATCACCAAGCGTATTAAGCGATAAATCCGAAGCAAGGAAATCCGAAGATCGCTCGAAATCACCAAGTATCGCAGGAGAGTTGGCTGATGTCATGGAAAAACATGACAGGAGTAAATCGCCAAGTGTATGTAGCGAGAAGGATGAAGATAAGAAGCCGGGAGATAAATCGAAATCACCGAGTATAATGGAGGACAAGATAGATCTCAAAGATGTCGAAAAAATTGCAGATAAATCTAGGTCGCTTAGCATAAGCAGTGAAATATTAGAGGATAAAACATTAGGCGATAAGTCGAAATCGCCTAGTATCTCTAGTGAAAAAGCAGACCTTAAAGATGTCGCTGAAAAACCAATTCGTGAGGATCGTTCCGCTAGTATCGTAAGTACTACCAGTGAATTGAAGGAACCATCAGAGAAATCGAGAACTCCAAGCATCGCCGATGAAAAAGCTGACCTCGAAGAAGTACAAGATGCGACCGTACGAAAAGAATCCCTTGCCAAAGTAGAACCATTGAGTATCGCCATTGAAAAATCACAGAGCCTGGAAAGGGAGCAGATGGAAGAAAGTAAATCGAGGTCTCCCAGTGTGGCGAGCTATACGACCGAGCAGAAATCTTTCATGGATCTAGAAAAGTCGCCCGACTCGCTCGACAGGATCGATATCGACAGAAGTAAGTCTCCGAGTGTCGCGAGCGATAAATCCGATGATAGAAAACCGGACGATAGGAGCAGTGGAAGGGAACACTATGAGGATGCTATTGACAAGTCTCGTTCACCCAGTTTCACGGAAGTGAAGAGTCTTAGCAAAGAGAGTATCGTTTCGCTCTCTCCCAGCGCTACTGCCGAGAAACTCGATGGCGTTAAAGTAACAGATGACTCAAAATCACCGATCAAATCGGAACAGTTCTATAGTCCTGAGAAGCCAACGGGAATACTTGTTGGTGATGCGATGAAGCAAGACGAAAAATTACCTCTGGACCGTTCGAGGACACCGAGTGTCGCTGAAAGTATAGTCGAAACGAAAGAAATTGATAGTAAGTCTAGATCGACTAGTATCGTCAGCGAAGTATCGGTTAAAGAGGTAACCGAGATATTAAAGAAAGAGACTTCGCCGGTGACTGAGAAACAGAAATCACCTTCGCCAGAATTGGAGAAAGAAAAAACAATTTCTCCAGAACCAGAAAGACTGCAAAAATCGTCTTCGCTTGAAATGGACAAGCAAAAGTCACTCTCACCAGAGCTTGAAAGACTGCAGAAATCACCCACTCCAGAGACTGATAAGAAAGAAAAATCCCCTTCTATTGAAGCGGATGAATCTCACGTATCATCTATTTTGAACATAGCAAAACAAGTATCACCTTCTCCAACAACAGAAAAACTAGTAAAGTCACCGTCCATAGAAACGGAGAAACAGAAATCGCCTTTGACAGAGACAGAGAAAGAAAAATCAGCAGATCTGGCAGTTGAGAAAGAAAAATCGCCTTCGCCAGAAATTGAAAAGGAAAAGTCTCCAGTACCAGAAATTGAAAAAGCAAAGTCGCCTTCTCCAGGAATTGAAAAAGAGAAGTCTCCCGTGCTAGAAACAGAAAAATCAAAGTCACCTTCCCCAGAAGTACAAAAGGAGAAATCACTGTCTCCAGAAGTGGAAAAACAAAAATTACCATTCACAGAAGCAGATAAGGAGAAATCTGTTTCACCATTAACTGAAAAGCAGAAATCTCTCTCACCGGAACTAGAAGAACAGAAACCTGTTCCACATACAGAAGCGAAAGAAAAATCTCCCGTACCAGCAACTGAAAAGGCCAAATCACCTTCACCAGAAGTTGAAAAAGTAAAATCGCCTTCTCAAGAAGTAGAAAAGGAAAAATATCCTGTGCCAGAAACTGAAAAGGCAAAGTCTCCTTCTCCAGAAGTAGAAAAAGAAAAATCTCCTGCACCACAAACGGAAAAGGAAAAGTCGCCTTCTCCAGAAGTACAAAAAGAAAAATCGCCAATATCAGAATCTGAAAAAGAAAAATCTCCTTCGCCGGAAGTGCAAAAGGACAAATCTCCAGTATTAGGATCCGAAAAAGAGAAATCGCCTTCTTTTGATGCTGAAAAGGAGAAATCTTCAGTACCTGAAACTCAAAAAGAAAAATCACCATCTCCAGAAGCAGAAAAAGGAACGTCTCCTACGCCAGAGGTTGAGAAAGCTAAATCACCATCCCCAGAAGTACAAAAGGAGAAATCTCCGGTACCAGAGAGCGACGAAGCTAAATCACCTTCTCCAGAAATTGAAAAGGAA
Source organism: Odynerus spinipes (assembly GCA_032403825.1). Classification (NCBI taxonomy): domain Eukaryota; kingdom Metazoa; phylum Arthropoda; class Insecta; order Hymenoptera; family Vespidae; genus Odynerus; species Odynerus spinipes. Next base: position 672,312 of record JAIFRP010000097.1, on the reverse strand, counting down.
AAGTTTCCATCACCAGAAGTTGAAAAAGAAAAATCGCCTTCCCCAGAAGTACAAAAGGAGAAATCTCCGGTTCCAGAAAGTGACAAAGCTAAATCACCTTCTCCAGAAGTAGAAAGGGAAAAGTCTCCAGCACCAGAGGTTGAGAAATCGAAATCACCATCTCCAGAAGTACAAAAGGAGAAATCTCCGGTTCCAGAGAGTGACAAAGCTAAATCACCTTCTCCGGAAGTAGAAAAGGAAACGTCTCCAGCACCAGAAATTGAAAAAGAAAAATCGCCTTCGCCAGACGTACAAAAGGAGAAATCTCCGGTTCCAGAGAGTGACAAAGCTAAATCACCTTCTCCAGAAGTACAAAGGGAAAAGTCTCCAGCACCAGAGGTTGAGAAAGCGAAATCACCATCCCCAGAAGTACAAAAGGAGATATCTCCGGTACCAGAGAGTGACAAAGCTAAATCACCTTCTCCGGAAGTAGAAAAGGAAACGTCTCCAGCACCAGAGGTTGAGAAATCGAAATCACCATCTCCAGAAGTACAAAAGGAGAAATCTCCGGTTCCAGAGAGTGACAAAGCTAAATCACCTTCTCCAGAAGTACAAAGGGAAAAGTCTCCAGCATCAGAGGTTGAGAAAGCAAAATCACCATCCCCAGAAGTACAAAAGGAGAAATCTCCGGTACCAGAGAGTGACGAAGCTAAATCACCTTCTCCAGAAGTAGAAAAGGAAACGCCTCCAGTATCAGAAATTGAAAAAGAAAAATCGCCTTCCCCAGAAGTACAAAAGGAGAAATCTCCGGTACCAGAGAGCGACAAAGCTAAATCACCTTCTCCAGAAATTGAAAAGGAAAAGTCTCCTGCACCAGAGGTTGAGAAATCGAAATCACCATCTCCAGAAGTACAAAAGGAGAAATCTCCGGTACCAGAGAGTGACAAAGCTAAATCACCTTCTCCAGATGTAGAAAAGGAAAGCTCCCCAGCACCAGAGGTTGAGAAAGCGAAATCGTCATCCCCCGAAGTACAAAAGGAGAAATCTCTGGTACCAGAAACTGAAAAAGAAATGTCGCCTTCGCTAGAAGCAAAGAAGGAACTATCTCCAAGACTAGAACAGAAGATGCCAACTTCTGATGTAGAAAAAGAAAAATCTGTTTCGCCCACCGAAAAGAAAGAAAAATCGCCTGCGCTAGAAAGAGAAAAAACGAAATCACCTTCTCCAGAAATACACAAAGAAAAATCTCCTGCACCACAAATAGAACAACAGAAATCGCCATCGCCAGTAGTAGAAAAGGAAAAATCACCTTCACCGGAAACGGGTAAACAAAAATCGCCTTCTCCTACGCCAGAAAAGGAAGTATCGCTGTCACCAGAAATTGAAAAACAGCAGTCGCCGCCACGGGAAGTAGAAAAGGAAAAATCTCCCGCACCAAAAGACGAGAAACAAGAATCTCTTTCTCTGGAAATAGAGATCGCGAAGTTGTCTCCTGTTGAAGCGGAAAAACACAAATCGCTGTCACCAGAGGTAGAAAGCGAAGTAAAAGAAAAATCACCTTCACCTGAAATGGAAAAATCAAAATCGCCTTCACCAGAAGTGCATACTGAGAAATCTGCTGCATTAGAAATAGATATACAGAAGTCACCAACACCAGAAGGAGATAGAGAGAAATCACCATTGAGCGATGCAGAAAGACAAAAATCTCTTTCGCTCGCAGAAGAGAAGGAGAAATCTCTTACGCCGGAAGCTGATAAGGCAAAGTCACCTTCACCAGAAGTGCAGAAAGAACAGTCTCTTGTACCAGAAACAGAAAAACAGAAATCGCCAACACCGGAAGTAGATAGAGAAAAATCACCACTCAAAGAAACGGAAAAAGAAAGATCACTTTCGCCAGCGGAAGATAAAGAAAAGTCTCCCGCGCCAGCAGTTGAAAAAGCAAAATCTCCTTCTCTAGAAGTAGAGAGAGAAAAGTCCCCTGCACTAGAAATTGAAAAAGAAAAATCGTCTTCTCCAAAAGTGCTGAAGGGAAAATCTCCTGTTACAGAAATAGTCAAACAAAAATCCCCAACGGCGGAAGTAGAAAAAGAGAGATCGCCATCAACAGAAATCGAAAAACAAAAATCTCCTTCGCCTACAGAAGAGAAAGATAGATCTCCTATGCCGGAAACTGAAAAGGAAAAATCACCTTCACCAGAATCCAAAAAGGAACCTTCTCCAGTACCAGAGATAGAAAAACAGAAGTCGCCAACTCCTGAAGTAGGAAAAGAGATATCGCCATCAAAAGAAACAGACAAAGAAAAGTCACATTCGCCTACGGAAGAGAAAGAAAAATCTCCTTCACCAGCAACTGACAAACTCAGGTCTCTTTCGCCAGAGGAAAAGAAGGAGGCATCTTTCGTGTCTGAGGTAGAAAAACAAAAGTCGCCATCTCTCGAGGTAGAAAAAGAAGCATCACCACCAAAAGAAACCGAAAAAGACAAATCACAATCACCTGTAGAAGAAAAGGAAAAGTCTCCTACACCAGAAATTGGAAGGGCAAAATCACCTTCTCCAGAAGCAGAAAAGGAAAAGTCCCCATCACCAGAGGTTGAAAAGGCGAAATCACCATCCCCGGAAGTACAGAAGGAGAAATCTCCGGTATTAGAAACTGAAAAAACCAAATCGCCTTCTCCAGAAGCAGAAAAGGAAAAGTCTCCTACGCCAGAAATTGGAAAAGCAAAATCACCTTCTCCAGAAGCAGAAAAGGAAAGGTCTCAATTACCAGATGTTGAAAAAGCGAAATCACCATCCCCAGAAGTACAGAAGGAGAAATCCCCGGTACTAGAAACTGAAAAAGCCAAATCACCTTCTCCAGAAGCAGAAAAGGAAAAGTCTCCTACGCCAGAAATTGGAAAAGTAAAATCACCTTCACCAGAAGCAGAAAAGGAAAAGTCTCCATCACCAGAGGTTGAAAAGACGAAAGCACCATCCCCAGAAGTACAGAAGGAGAAATCATCAACACCAGAAATTGGAAAGGCAAAATCACCTTCTCCAGAAGCAGAAAAGGAAAAGTCTCCTACGCCAGAAATTGGAAAAGCAAAATCACCTTCACCAGAAGCAGAAAAGGAAAAGTCTCCATCACCAGAGGTTGAAAAGACGAAATCACCATCCCCAGAAGTACAGAAGGAAAAGTCTCCTACGCCAGAAATTGGAAAAGTAAAATCACCTTCACCAGAAGCAGAAAAGGA
>JAIFRP010000097.1:602354-620986 GCA_032403825.1 Odynerus spinipes | reverse complement strand
AATATTTGGTCTATCTATGATAGTACAAAAAATATTTCTTACATAATTTAAATGGTTTTAAGGAACAAATCGGAAGCAAGGAACAATTCTTTTTATAAATGTCGCTTTTTAATATTTTTTTAAGATAATCTATGTGTTGCAACCTGTTATTTCGCTGAAAGTAAATTCAACGTTAACTTTACAAATTTTAGAGTTCAAAATCATTTCAAGATCCTACTATCATATATAATATTAGTTACGATATACAACAAAAATTATGGTAATTATTTACTTTAGTGATTGCTCTCCGATTTTGATGATCCTGAAATATGTTGTCAAGGTCAATATTCTGAACAACTTTTCCTTATACATCTTACCGCCGGTCGGTCTTAGTTTCCGAGTTATGCGCAAAAATATGTTTTTAACTTATTACTGCGATTTTAAGTCTGCATCTAGGTTGTATCAGGGTTGCGTCTTCAGGACAAGACGCAACCCAGATACAAACCAGCGAAAAATTTCATTCATTGTGTCTGGGTTCGGAAATTAAGAATGGAACTCGGAAATTAGGAATAAGCGGCGGTAACATGTATACGTGTCATGTGTTTACCCATGTATTTTCGCTCCTGAATTTTACAATTGACTATCGTTGGACAGCCAATAACTGGTGTCCATCACATCTATCGCATGCCTAGCACGCGAATGTTTGGTTTATCTATGTATATTGACTCGACTCGTTAGACGGAGTATAGTCTGTTTAAATTAAAAACATATTTTTGCGCATAACTCGAAAGCTAAGACCGACCGGCGGTAAGATGTATAAGGAAAAGTTGTTTAGAATATTGATTTTGACAACATATTTCAAGGTCATCAAAATCGGTGAGGAATCACTAAAGTAAAACATTAAAACGAATTAAATTAAAAACATTAAAAACGATATTTATAAAGAAGATTCTTCTTCCGTCTCTTCGTTCCTTGAAATCATTTAAATTATGTAAGAAATATTTGTTATATTATCATAAATACAGAAGATACACAGATGATCTGTTTTGCGTAAAATATCTTCTATATACTTTTATACGTTACGTGCGCGTACATATATGCATATGTACATATACACACATATACATACAACGCTTTCACTTTTTAGGCACGACCGCCGAGAGTGACTTATTTATTTTGTATTCACTATCGCCAAGACTGTTCGCGCGAGAAATATTTGAAGCGATACGACAAAATACGAGACATATGTAAATAAAGAAGAATGTATTACATGAAGCAATGCCGACGAGAAAGAAAAAACCATTTAAACAATTTCGTTACTCGCCATATCGTGGCAAAGACGAAGGTGCTTCTAAAAGTTGCCATTTAACTGAGAATAATATTCCTCGTATTAATTCTAATTCGAATGTCTTCTTTCGTTATCAATATTGTTATTATTATCATCATTATCATTATAATTATCATTATCACTATTACATATCATTACCGTTACTTATTACTTAGTATTTATTTACTTATTCATTTATTCATTATTATTCATAGTACTCTTATTACTCTTTAACAATTCGCCTTAACGTTATTACTATCCAATGAGTATTGTTAATCACCGAAGTACTGGGGAAAATATGTACCATGTTCTATCAGGCGTGCTCCATCATTCTATCTCCATTTTCGGTTAACTTTCAACATAACATTTCTAACAATTCAGATCATTATGTAACGCAGAATATCTCAGAAATTCAATACTAGAAAAGTGAGCATGTCGGATAGCGATTTTAAACTCCTATCCGTTACATTTTATAACGTACGCAACGGAGAACGGACGATCGTTATACATTTATAAGTTTGATGATCGGAAATTCCCTAGCTCGAATAGTCGGACGTAAAGCATATCAAGTTCTCCGATCCGTAAGGAGATTCCGCATTTTGTGTATCAGATTTCAATGAGCTTCTGAGGATTCAAAATAAAAGCAAAATCTCGAAGATAGAGAAGATATAAGGTTGAACGAAGCACGATAATACTTAAGTCGGCGACTACGGTATCCTTGTCGTTTGTTCTCTTTCTACAAGAAATTTCAAGAGCCACATTATATACATATGTATATTAGGCTAATCAGAAGGAACAATTCGCAATTCGATAGTTTCTTAAACGAGAAATCGAATTGCATATTCTGGGAAATAATTGAATAGGCCAAAAATCATAGATCGACAACACTAGGCTTATTTACGATCTTATCTCCTTTAAATTCTTATTCGACGTCTTATATAATCCTCTTGCATTCCATCATCAACGCGATAGTATAGATAAAGTAAAGTAAGATAAAAGATCTTACATAAAACGAAAGAGGAAACGAAAGAAAGTCATTCTCCTCGACTCGTTCAGTTCTCTATCATTTTCTTCATGTTCTATTGCAAAAAAACGTAGCTCAGCATCGTATGAAAATAGAACCGCCGTGTATAACGTTCATGTTAAACACGAATACGTTCTCTAAATTTAACAAAGCGAATTCTGATATGACAAACGATATCTCGTCCACCTGCACCGATTAGAAAAGTAATCCTATCGAAATATCCGGCTACGAAGATCAATGCGAGTCGATCGTCACGAGGGACGAACGATCGGTAGGTAAAGACGAAACATTAAGAAATATATTAGCGGCGAATACTGCGTCATTCCCCAGGATCGTCCCATTTCGCCTCCTCTGCTATTCGATCGAAGCAATCCGACAGGAAGGTGTACTGTGGAATTAGAAGAGATCGGAATGAGTTAGATCACGATGAACGGTTATGCGTATACTTGTATGTATGTACAGTAGAACCTCGATTATTATCGGAACTAATTGCGTTTATGATGCTCACATAATCGTATTGTTCGGATAATTGAACGACTCAGATTATAACTACACTCCACGTGAGCAATTATAATTTCTTGTATGAGCCGTTTATTATAAAAGTGAGGCAAGTACATTTGTGGAAAAAAATTGATTTAATAAATTTTACTTTTTATTATGCTGAAAATAAAGGAAATATTAAGAAATCAGATATTTTGTCAAAAATGGACTTGCTCTACTTTCATAATAAGCAGCACATATATTACACTATTACATACATATGTTTTAATCGTCTTTCTATAATCACTAGATTGCATTTTTTTGAAAAGTTAATTATTCTTCGGGAGTACTCTCTTGTGCCTCATACCACCTGATCACTATTTCTGAAGCTGCGAATCCTTCAGAATGCGTGGGAATATTATTTAAGTAGAATATACATCGTCATCTTCGATGTTCTCTTCGTTATAAATATTTTTAACTCTTTCGACAATTTCTTCAACATTTATGTTGTTCACTTTATCATTTCCAAGCCATTCTGTTATATCATTTTTTTTTTTTTTTATCGCAATTTATACATCCCGGTATGTTCGAATAATTAAACGTTCGGATAATCGAGGCCTTGTACTTCATGGAGTTAGAATTCGCATGAAAAAACAAAACTTACATAAGGTGTGAAAACTTTTAGCCAACGTGGCGGCCGATTATCCTGACGAGTGTATTGAAAGCAAAAGGCCATGCCTTCCTCGTCAACCTCCCATCGGGTAATGGTGTTCCATTGAAATTCGACGACTTGAGATTCGAGAGTTCCATCCTCTTTCGCGGCGTGTAATTTAAATGCGGCCATGCCGACCGCCGCGACGACGTGTCCTTCTTTCCTCGAGTCGCAGGCGCAATGTGGAAAGACGATATCGCCGTATCCGCTCAGCTCCCTCGCCAATTTTAAATACTGAGAAAAAGGAGTAAGCGACTCGTATAATAATCAAGAGAGTAGCCTTTTCAACGTGACTAAGAAACGCTTATCGATATTCTCATTACCTCGTGTTTCCTAGATGCATCCTGTAGAGCTTTCAATTGATACAACCGCTCGCCAGCGCTAACGTGCCCCCTGTTGACCTCGTCGACGGTCTGCCAAAAGATCCACGTCAGAGCTTGCTCGCTGAGGGACCTATTTACATTGAACAACCACCTCCTTATCGCCAGGCAGGTCGCGCTCGCCGTCGAGTAATTCTGAATGTAAAGAGTGTGCGGGTGCTCGTGGGGCTGGAGCTTCCTCTCGAAATTGTACTCGACGATCTCGAAGAGGTAAAAGTACTTGGCTGTCTCCGAGTCGAGGCCGACTCTGGTACAAACAGCGTCGTAAACGTCCTTGACCGAGGCCGCTTTCGCAACCGTCACCGTGACGACCTCGCGATCGGGCAAGAGAACCTTCAAATCGACCGCTGGACCCTGGTCACCGTCCTCGTCCAACCTGTCGGTCAGGAACTCTTGCATGGCGTCACTCTCGGCGATCACGCGCACGGCACAAACTTTTTCGAGATATTGTTCCAAGCCCCGTCTCCTGGCGTCCAATTGCTGTTCCGTCAACCTATCAAACGATGAAAGAATTACTGTCTCTAGATTGTAATGTCTTAACGCATTGTTGACCGGTCAGGTGTTAACTTAACGAAGTTAACAGTGTTTGCACTTGCATTAGCTATTGCAATTTTTTCAACTGAATTAGTATACCATTAAAAGTTACGTAGAGGATATGTATAACATTTTATTTCAATTAATTATGTATAAAGAATTTTGTTATTCATTTTTTTTTTATATTCAATTACGGAATAATAAACTGTGACATGTGATAGCTTTTGCGTATAATTGCCGGTCAACAATGCGTTAAGATAATGTCTTCATAAATAAACTTACTGGAAAGGCCATTTTCCGGGCAGCTTTGGGAAATTAAATCCAATGAACTCCTTTTTAAGAGCCATATGAAGGGCAGCGAATTCGCGATAACGCCTTGAACACAGATGCCTTCCGGCCATGTGTACGTTAAAAACCACGTAGCGTTCGTGTTTCCTTTCGCGGACATGGTAATCCGGTACGCTGATGGGCAAGGATCTCTTCTCGCTGTAATCTACCGACGTGTAACTGGAATGTAAAATAGAGAAAAAAGGTCAGAGAATATATTCAGAGAAAAGGAGAAAGGTATACCTACACGCACCCACGCGTATATATACGTATATACAGGGTGTCTCGGTTAAATGAGATCGCTTAAATATTTGCTTTGTTTACAACTGTACGAAAAATACTTCTCGGGATGAAGTTACGCTATTTCTGCAGGCAAATATAATGCCGGATGGAATTTTTTTCTCAAGGTCATTTTGTGAGATTTCAAGGTCATCGGTAGTTTTCGGTGTTTTAACGAAGTTCTATATATTTTTGGACATTATTATAGAATACTAAAAAACAATTCAATGGCATTGTTAATCGTACCGTCTCGATCATTTATTCTGTAGCCAATTTTCAGCTTAAGTTATTAAAGCTATTAATTTGCTAAATTTTTTGTAATTAAATGTAATCTCGTAAAATTTTCTACAGAATATGAAATTTATGTTTTATAAATTTTAATTCTCTTCAGGTGCAAATATTTCGAAAAGAATCGATCGGATTATACCATTAAATTCTGTTTTTGATGCTTTATAAGAATATCGAAAAAATATAAGGTTCCATTTAAACAAAACAAAAAAAAAATACTAATGACCTTAAGATCTCGTGAAAAAATGACCGCAAGAAAAATTTGTTCCGCCGTTATATTTTCCCCCTAAAATAGTGCAACTTCGTCCCTAGACGTTCCTTCATACAATTTTAAACAAAGCAGGATATTTAGGTGATCTCATTTAGCTGAAACACCCTCTATATACATATATAGTATTCAGACAACGAAGACGACACTAGAACGCATTGCTCGGAAGAAAGAAAGTCTGTTTACCTGAGATCCTCGCAGGGTTCTAGCCTTTCAGCCTCTTGCGGTGTCACGGATATCACCGTCAACGTCAGAACGTCTCCACCAGACTTTATCAAGTCGACGACCTGTTTGTGAGTGGCACCCTCAACGTTCACGTTGTTGCTGAAGAGAAAAACAAACAAAACTTGAGTAAGAGAGCGAGAGAAAGAGGAGAGAACAGAGACACAAGACAAAGAGAGAAAGAAGGGGAGAGAGAGAGAGAGAGAGAGGATCATTCGTTAGCAGCCTGCTAACTTTCCTACAGCCTTCTTACCGGGCTTTGGGCGGGCCTGTTAATTGGATATCAGGATACGAGAAGCTCGCGTGTCGTCTCCTACGATTCTCCACCCATTCGCACTGCACGGCTGTCACGTAACACGTCAACATTTTCGCGACGCGTCCTTATCGGCTTCGAAATACGTTAACGAATATCTTCGTTCACATTTGGCTTTGTTTTTCGTTCGCTCCTCGAGCCGGAGCACGTTCGGCGCGGTAGCTTCTTCGACTCAACGGTGCATATGACTTTCGAGAGCGAACAGGATACGGGTGATCAGCCTTGTTAAACGAGCTTTGAATTCCGATAGTGAAAGGACAAACACGATTGGCTGGATTCGGAGGCACGACACTCTTCCCCGAGTGCCGATTTGCGCGTTCGCGTTCGCTCTTTCTCTTTTGCGCGAGAAACTTAAATGTCCGGCATTTTATACTCTCCGATACTCTCGCCTATCGCTTAGTTTACGCTCTACCGGGTGTTCCGTGATCACGGGTCAATCGTTGCAATAATTTTTCTTATGAGCACACCCGAATTGTGTGTGTGTGTTCGTTATACTGCTAGATAACGAGCATACGCGTGGTCGTTAACACACCAGAAAAGTGTTTCTTAATGATATAATAAATTTCTTTAGAGATCGTTAAATATGAAATCTGATTGACGTACGTGTTGAGAAAACTTATCGTCTTTCGTCTTAAGACTTATCGTCTTAAACTTATCGTCTTAACGTGGATCTATACCAAGCGGTAATTGTACGTTTCATGAAAATTTAAAAAAACGCGTATAGTAGAACTTTTTCACGAGAAAAGTTAACGTTCCATATGTTTGCGTTAAATGATAGTTAAATATGAAATCTGATTTACGTTGATGTTGAAAAAACTTATCGTCCTTAACGTGTATCTGCATTAAAACGAAAATCGTAACGTTTTATGAAAATTAAAAAAAATTCGTATAGTAGAACTTTTTCACAAGAAAAGTTAACGTTCCATATGTTTGCATTAAATGATCGCGAAAACGTGAACCTCTTGTATATTGGTCACCCACGAGCGACAGATAAATTCGTAGATTGTACGTTGCTACGATAACGCGAAAGCAAATTCTTTCATGTTCGCGAACGAATTATCTCATTGTCTCATAATCAGTGAAATTAAGACAACGAGCGTAGAATATAATGATAATATAATCATATATGGTAATTCGATCGCTGCTACGCTTTTCCTCATTGGCGAAATCGATGATGACATCGCCGAGCGAGTAAACGATCTCGTTTACGTTATCGGCTTTACGGTAAGACATCGGGGAATTCACTTTTGTCGAACTAAAAAACACTTTTACTTATACTTGCCAGAGGCATTATCGCGCGAATCTTCGAGCATCGCGCAAACGAACATTTGTTTTTAATAACGGAAAGTGGATTCGAACTCGGATATTATACGACGAAACGTAGACACGATTTTATTCTAATCCATCTTCTACGTATGTATATGTGTATGTACATATGTATGCGAGGCTCGTTAGAAACCTTAAAAATTAGACAAACCTCTTAAAGATCGCCACCGCGTCAAAGAACAAAACGAAGAAATGCTGCGATAGCGTTTCTTAGTTTTCGAATTTATGAATTGCTTCTTTAGCGAATAAATCGTGTTAAAAAAAGATGTATTAGGTCGTTATACGTGATATGCCTGATTTTATATGAACGGTCCAAGAGAAAAACATGATAAGCGCCAATTTCAGAATTTTAAGATTTTTACATGTTATTGTATGTCTAATTGATCCCTACAAACGTACAACTTGTACAGGAAAACAATATTATATTTGTCACATTAAAACGTTGTAAAGCGTTGTTTGGCTCTCCTGTAAAATTTATAAAATGGTGCTTATGGTGTTTTTTCCCTGGACCCTTCATATGATTTTTGTTTAAAAAACATGTGGTAATTTAAGATTTAGGTCTAATCGATTTATCTGCATAAAATGAGTACTTTGAACCACACATTATTATTATTATTATGTAGTAATTATATTATTATTATTATTATTATTATTATAAGAATATACCGCACAAATTACTAACTTATTATGTATATTATATTACAGTAGACTTCCATATAATGCGAATTCCTACAACGCGCCAAAGATATTTCGATTATTGTTTTCATGTAACGTGATTCCTCGTATTATGCGCTATATGTACAATAAAATGCAGAAAAACTCTTCTAATTGATAAAACATAGAAAACCACGTTACTTTATGTTATTCGTATTATACAAGGAAAATTTTCGTATAATACGGTTTCTTAAAATGGGAATTTGTACAACGCATTATACATATGAGCCGTTTATTTTGATAGTGGTGTAAGTCCATTTTTAAAAACATCGAGATTATGTATGAATTGCACGTAAAACAATGTTAAACAAAATAACAAAACAAAATAAACGGCTCATACATACAGAGTAGTCCAATAACTATTATCTCCTTAAATATTTCCGTTATATGAAATAATATGGACAAATGTTATATACAAAACTTGTATGGCATAAAGGAAGGCATAATGTAGTGTGGTTATTTTTTACGCGAGTGGAGACGTATGGGAGATTTCAAGGTCACTTTCATTTTTTTTTAAACGGATCCATATATATGGATATAACCTATGACTCAAGGTTATTCAAGTTCATCCCAAGGTCAACGATCGTAAGACAAAGAATTCGTATACTTTTGAATTTCGATAATTAACCAGGCTTTTATTTACAATAAATGTTCAATATGATGACCATCGACACTGATACGATGCTGCAATCTTGTTATCATCGAATCAGTTGGCACTTCTTACGTCTGAACTTATTGAAACACACGCATTAGTAATTCTTTGTTTCACATGTGACTACGTGTGAAGATTATATACATATATGAACCGGGTGTTCCACTTAACTTGACCACTTGAAATATCTCGGCTGCCTTTGAAAATATGGAAAAATATTTCAGGAAAAATTTGTTCGGTTTAAAGGGACAATTGTTCAGATTAGCCGAATAATTTTTTCCTGAAACACTTTTCCATATCTACAAATGCCAGCGAGATATTTCAAGCGGTCAAGTTAAGTGAAACACCCTGTATATAACGAGAATGCAATAAATCCCCTTTGGTGCAATAGTAAAGCATGTCGTAAAGGACGCAGTAATATTGTACTACATAGTGCTATGAAGTAATATAAAGAAACAAATAAAAAGAAGAGAACAAGTAATCTAAAATATTTCACAGTGCGAACAACGGCATTTCTTAAATTAATTAAAAATACGTAGAAGAAATCGACCGAGCTAGATAATCATATTGTAAAAGTAGCACACTTTCATTTTTTTTAATTTCATTCCATATCGTTTTGGCTTTTAGGCCAACCGCACACGACAGACAATCGGTGGTAGACTTTTTTGTAGTAAAAACGCCGCACACGATCGACTGTCTGTCAACTGTCTGTGGCCGACATTGCGCAGCCGCACACGTAGAACCGACTATTTTGACGTTCAACCACCGACTGTCTGTCGTGTGCGGTTGGCCTTAACCGTTTGTACTTCTTCGTCGAGTGTGATTCGACATCAGTTTTATTCACAAGTACTCTGAATAAAAAGTACTCCGATGTCGAGTCACACTCAGCAAAGGAGTCAGTTCTCGGAAAGGCACCAATGTTATTTGCAATATACTTAGCAAAATAAATTGTTTACGCTGCTTCCTATTAACCAACTGTCTTTTGAAGTACATTTCAAATAAAACACTGAAAATAATGCCGAGTTGTTGGAAAGAAAATGTAATAAAAATTTCGTAATGCAAGGGGTTATTATGCTCAATATAAATAAAACAATGTGCAATTAAATGTTATGTTAAAAATGGAATTGCTCCACTTTCATAATAACCGACTCATTTATTAGATTATGTAATTAAACAGATAATTAATTCTTTTTGACGGAATAATTGTTCTGATAATGTTTTGATCTTTTCATAAACTTACGGAGAATTAAAAACTAATCAACTGTTAATAAATATTGTGAGAATTTTTAACGAATCTGTAATTTAAAAAAAGTCGTAACGTTGGAATCGATTAGTTTTATTTCGACGATAAACCGCGTAAAAATTTATTCGGACGATAACGGCCTTCGATCAACGATAGCACCGTCATCGGTTTGCCGTGTAAAATAATCTATGTAGGTCCGTCGGCGATTAGCATCTCCTTAAAGAGCCTAACGAAGCACGTCGCGCTCTTATTCGCACGCTGATACAAACTCGTTCGAGCGAGCACTCTCTCGAACCTTTCACTATTAATTTACTATTTATTGTTAACGAGTTGGCGGTCACCGATGGCCGACGTTCTATTTTGCAAACTGTATTCCGGATAATTTATACAATATATGTTTACCGATGCTTATCATCAGCTCGTGAGCGTAATTTATAAAGCGAATAAGATTTGATATAAATAATTTGACAATGCCTTCTTAACCCTCAAGTGGTAACGCGAAATTTCGTAGTACAATTGATAACGTGCCATCTGTGAGAGTGGCACTTTTAAGAAAGCAAAAAAGAAATACAATTTTCTTTTTTTTTTCAAAATTTATATAAAGTGTAATTCGATTCTTAATGTTTTTTAGTAGTTTTGTATAGAATAAACGAAAAATTCAAAAGAAAATTTTTGAGAGATATGAATTAGAAACTTGAACAAAAATTGGCAGTGAAATTACCTTAAAAATAAAAATGAAGGCGGTCTCACAGGCGACACATTAACGTTTAAGAGTTCATCTTCAGATCCTCTAATGGGATTAAACATTCTAGCTAAAGTATAGTAAGTAAAGTAAAGTATAATAAGTAGTAATATTCATGTTATAAACAAATGTCAATATTGTATAGTTGTTTTATAAAATCTTGGTATAAAAACTTTCTATACACACGTCAATTTCGGTATTATATTCGAAGAATGGAGTTCATCCGATCATAAATCGAGCAAAGTGAAATTTTCATTACTTCGAGCAGTAATTTCAAGTATGTACCAAATACATATTTTACTAATCAGATTAGATTTTTAGGCAATACCTACGTAAAATATGTCACAAACAAGAAGAAAAAATTATTATACATTTATGCAGTTCTATTATACATATGTAGGTACTTCTTGTTAATCGCAAAAGTTAAATATTAGGGTTTTAGCTTTTCCGTACATTTTGCCTTCTATAAACAAAATTACATTACAAAAGTTCTTAAATTTTATGTTAGGAATGCAACCTTAAATATAAGCAACGTCGTTATTGAGTTGTAAACACGCCTAATTTTCGTATTCAACAAACAGATTATTATCTTTTGTTACGTCCGATCATTAGCTAGTCGGAATCCTTCGCGACGGCTTCTCTCAATATATTTTTATAAAGCAATCTTTGTGAATCCAGTTATTTTAATTAAAATCGTTATAAAAACCAATATTTTACTTACGGACAGTCTGGATCTAGACACACGGCAGTATGTCAGCCAAGTTCGGAAAATAAAAGAGCGACGCACTCGCCATTAAAGTTAAAACTGTATTATAAAAAATATAGTTTATTAGAAAAAAACTATATTAAAAATATATTTAATAAAAAACTTTGCAAGTTTCTTTATACAAGTCAATTATTTGCATTTATTTTTAAAACGAAACTTGCCAAGTTTTTTATTCAATATATTTTTAACATAGTTTTTTTCTAATAAACTATATTTTTTATAATACAGTTTTAACTTTTATAAAACTTGGCACCCATTTATATATCAATTCTTTCATCGGCTGAGTTTGACCGGAGTACTGAACTTGGCTCCTTTTTCACATTTATGTTTTTGGTTGGATTTAAAGTTACGTTTTACCTGTTACGTTTACCAACATTTATGAGAGACACAAAACGGAAATATATCGATGGTTTCAAAAATTCACTCGACAGTAAGCGTTAATTTACGAATTGTACTTAAACGGACTTATAAAATACATAATTAGCGTGTTATCCGCTTTAAATCCGTCGTATATCTATAACGCCGGTAGATTTTATTTTTACGATGCAAGATGGCTCGACGAAAAATCGGCCAATTAAGAGCACACGCACGAGTACAGATCGAGCGTGTACGATCGCTATTAATAATAAATATCGATTGCTATTAATAAGATATCAAAGGATACGTCAGAGCGCGTGCACCAACGAAAGAAACAATTATATTCCTCTCGGTGTAATGAGACACCGCAGAACTCGCTCGGCCCGCGGTTAATGGTCGCGCATCCGATCGAATGGATTCGATTTCTAAGGAACGCGGAATGATAGAGATTTAAACGTAACGCGATCGAAGAGAAGGTAGATAGACATCCTACGTTTAGTACATCCGTGAGCAAAATAACCGTGGGGATGAACGGAATAGAGTATAAAATGATGTAGGGAATATGTGAAGGGTGAATAATAGTTTAGTGATATTTAAAGAGTATAATTAAAAACTGTATAAATGAGAAGAAAAGTTGAAATAAGAATGAGACGCGTGGTTCGAGGTTCGTGGTTCGTAGTTCGTATTTCGCACCGGCAGTCAATAATCTCTCACCAGTCGATTTGCCGACGAGAGGAGAAGGTTCCCTCTCCATTCACCTGATTTTCCATATCCGTATAAAGAAACATACGATTGTGTACCGACAATTTGTGTATGTGTCCAAGGTGCGACACATCTTCGGAGGCACACGGACGAGCAGGCGACTGTTTCGACTGCTCGAACAAACGTGATTCTCATTTGGTCATCTTTGCGATGATCCAGCATGGTAAAAGATCAATATTAATGTGAATTGAGAGCCACTTTTAGTTTATCCATGTAACTTCTTAGTTGTATCGAACCTTCTGTCGTCATTTCGTGCTCACAATTGCAACGCACTGGTACGATAGACACGTAAAACTTCTCTTGCGATTTTCTCGAAAACGCCTTAGTAGTACGCCTTACTACTTGCACATTATGTTGTCCTAGTGGACTACTAAGAGTGTATAAAGTTTGAAGAAAATCCGTGATCCGAACGTTGTAGCCTCCCCTTGTTAGACTGTCTATTTCTCCCGATCTCCCTTTGTTTTTTCGGCACGTGTGCCTATACGCATTTTCGGTCATGACGCGACGCGAAGTCTTTCAAACGTCACACGCATACGCTCACACCCATACACAAAGTTTCGCGTATATTCTTAATCCTACAATGATATAAAAATATATACACTACCGACCAAAAGTTTGGAATGACTACGTATGTATGTAGATTCAAAGAAATAGGATATTTATAAGAAAAAATGAAATTTATATGAAAGAATTTGTCAACAAAATTATAAGTTGTATGTTTTACATTTTGTATTATTATTTTTTTTTGTTTATCAAGGAATGAGTATTGTTCTAACGGAATTGTTCTCTTCGATGCATCTGTTCATGAGAATGGTGACAAAATATGACAAATGCTCAATTTATAGGAGAAGAATCCAATAGGAATCGAATATTATTAATATTAATTTAACCTAATATTAATAGGAATCTAAAAGAACAGTTTTCCTGACACCAGAAAAGTTTTTTCGAGTATTGCCTTAAAATAGGTGTAAAGACCATACAGGAGCATTATGGACATTACATCATTTCAAAATTTATCGGTATATTCGATTTTTATAGAACTCAACAAGTGATTACAAACTTTTGGCATAGTGTAAGATAGAAAAGATCGTTACAATAGTGGTAATTACAATAAAAAAGAAATAAGAAGCGCGCGCACGCGAGAGAGAAAAAAAAAGAGAGAGAGAGAGAACTAATTTTATTTCCATGAGTACAGAACCCAGTATTGAAAATACAATGTGTACAAAGGTACGAGCAGTAAGAAAAGATAATGCATAGTAATGTCCTACAAACTATTATAATAGTAAATACAAATACACTAATTTAATATACAAAATAGACTAAAAAGCACGAGATAATAATAATAAATGTAATGAAAATATAAAGGTAATAGCTTCCAGATAAGATAATAGTAGTGGATATAGTAGAGGGAAGGGGGAGGGGAGATGCAATTCTTGTAAGCAATTTCTTCTCGTGCAACTCTCTCTTTCTCTCCCCCCCCCAACTATCTTTCTGCATATAAAAAGATAGAAGACTAGTTCATAATGTAAAAACTTGATGCTACACCCAAATAACAATAAATTATTTATAAACATAACATAAAATAATCAATGAATTAAACTTAATTTAATTTTAATGGAATATTTTTTTTACTTTAAATACTTATTTAAAATATATAGCCTACACATATATGTATATATATATAGCCCGCCCCCCCACACACACACTGTTACTGCTAGATGTAAACAAAACTTTAATTAAACATTCAATTGTAAACAAGACACGAAGTTTCAAAGTCTAAAAGAAACAATGTTTTGTTCTACACTGCTTTCTCTTCGAAAATAGAACAACGACTCCCGGCACGTGCCTACTTATCATTCTTTCTTTCGGTTTTATCGCTTTTCAACTTAGGCCCTTACAGTATAACATAAAGTTTGTAAACTTTATTCCGGATAATTTATACAAGATTTGTTGACTGGTGCGTATAAGATCCAAAGTTCAAGTTTAAATAGATAGATATGTGTTGCCGTAGGAAATGATAATTATAGTGGAAATATCGTTTTTAACAGAATCGGATTAAAATTGAAGAAATTTAACGAATAAACGTCATTTGAACCGTGTCAAATCAAAGTATACCGCGTAAAGGATGTAATTGCTCTTGTTTCTAAACCGTGTTATTTAGAAATCGTGTTAAAAAACCGTACAAAAAAAGAATTAGATGTATTTCTTACGGGTGTTGCAATCGTGGTAGAAAATTACAGTATAAATACCTTCGCGTAGTTAACACGTTCCGTGCTGAGATGTTTTTGCGCGACTTTCCATTCAGGCTACGTGTACCATCGTTGACACATTTATTTAATGCGCTCAAAACATATATTATAGTAACTTTAACGCTATAAAATGTATCAGCGTAAAAAAAGGGCGATATAACAAATGCAGTGTAGAACAAAACATAAGTTTTTTGTTAATATCTTATAATTAATGAAATATTTTATAATAATGTATTTGTCTTTATCCAAAATATCAAACGGCCTGAATGGAAAGAGTAGCGTGTACCATCGGTGGTGCACGCGGCATGGAACGTGTTAATAAGAAATATACATATATTGTAAAACAAAGTGATACAAAATTTGTATTAGGCTGTAACATAAATAAATTCGATTTAAAAAATGAACATATTGTAGTTCTAAAAATTCTATTCGAATGACATTAATCAATTATCTTTAAACCGGGAAACTCTCATCAATAATAACGTGGATTACATAATAGATGAAGTGTAATTTTTTCATTTGTTAATAAATAAATAAATTATTGAATATAATCGAACTTAATTATGTTACGACCCAATATAACACAATAGCTGTTTCGAAAACTTCCCTTGACTGCATACTGCTCCGAAAATGACTCAAAAATTTTAAATTACTTATGCGAGCAGGCGACAGGTAGCACTCTACGTGCCGTACGAAATTGGAGTATACGAGCTACTTTACCGTGATACTTTGTAAAAAAAAAAATGCGCACCATACTACTGCACAGATCGATATCAAGATGATGTTTAAGGTATGTTGCTATTTTTATCGTGCTTGTCTTTGGACTCTCTTTTATTTTGCGAATTATCAATTGGTCGATATATTAATTTATTTGTCCTGACCGATTATTTATCGGATCATTTTTTAAAGTTTTACTTTCTACATATATTAATCTCATTAGTAATTATCATTTCTCAATTACTCCTTGGATCGCGAGCATCATTTGCCTATTTATAATTTCAGAAACCTCACATGTGGTTTTACGTTTATTATACATTTTATATTATTTCATTTATTATAACTTTTCCAATAACTTTTGTTCCTTTTTCAGAAGTTTCTCTACCTTTTCGTCCCATATTAGAATAATGACTGTTACTTATATTTCAATTTAGAACACTACTTGTGTCGACAACGTCTCCAGATATACTGATGCTAATTATGTTGACATTTCATCTACATACTACGTTCTATTTGCACTACATATAACTAAGATGCAGTACAAACTCCACGAATACTTATTACGCGTATATTTTCCGCTGTTTTCTGAATAATATTTAATGTTGTAATTTATATTTGTACACAAAATGTAGATAGACAACTTTTTCTGAAATTAAATTTTTCTCCATCATAAAAAATAAGCGAGATAAGTATTTAAGATGCTCAAGTTAAGTGGGACACCCTTTATATAATATAAATGTACAAATAAAACATTAACTGATAATAAATCCAGGATACGTAATTGCAAACAATTTATTCTAATATTTATAATTCTATAACGCGATTTTTTCATTTTAATTAAATACATTAAATCAAAACAGTTTTCGTAACTATTTTCGCTAAACACTATTGAAGAATCTGACGAAGAAACATTTTGGTTTGAAATGACATCCTTCGGGAGTGGTTGCCAAAGTTTTCGCGACCCCAAATTCTGTTACGTGACCTCATACCAAGTCGTGACCCATACTTTAGGACAGTGATGGTGAATCTTTTTGAAAAGTGGGTCACATTTTGTTCATTATGTTTTTTTTTTGTCTAGCTCGTGGGTCACTAAGTCAGTGGCGTCGCTTGGAAAGGGGGAGGGGAGGATGGTTAAAAACTACTTTTTTTGGTTCTCACTTTTAAATCCTCTTTAAAAAACTTAAAAAAATTGTTGATTGTCTGTTCTCTCTTTTATAATATAAGAAATAAGTTTATAAAAACCAACGCGTGGGTCACTTAAAAAGCCTGTGTGGGTCAGTGTTTTACCCGCGGGTCATAGATTCGCCATCACTGGTTTAGGAAGTCCTGATCTAGGTATTGCCAAGAATATGTGCACATTTCTTGTTTATTTCTTATTTATTAAAATACTATTAATAAACTAGTTCTATAAAGGTTTTGTTGAAATTAGCTGCCTTACGAATATTTTCTGCACTCGTCGCAAGATATATGGGAAGTAGAGATACTTATTTCATTTATATTTAAATACACGTGAACAACTGCTGGAAATATCATTACTCCCAAGACAAATCAACTGTTACTAAAAAGTGTTAACACATCAGTTTTTTTATATCAAAATAGAGAACTCATTCAATACATTTTGTTTATAAAAATGAGGGTTTCATCCATTTTTGTACTTAAACTTCGACACTTGTGGAACCATAACTTGGATCCCTAAATTAATGCTGATATTCTAAAAATTACGCGAGTTAAAATGAAAATGCATCAACGCGCATGTAACTAAGTATACGTGAATTAATACACGTGAAATGCTACATGTGTATTTAAACATACATGAAATAATTCACGAATATACGTTCAGAATCATGATTTCTAATGAAAAAGTATAAACGAAACAAAAACAATATGCATAAATGAGAGATATTGTACAGGGCCGGCCCTAAGAATTTCGTTGCCCCGTGTAATAGTATTAGGTTATAAGATAAATAAGTTCGGTTGTAAAAATAAATACAGTAGAATCTCGATTATCGGAACACCCATTATCCGAACTTTCTATTATTAGAATGTTCTATTATCCGTACAGTACATTTCACATTAATTTTAAGTGCGTATATAGTCCACACCGTATTTACTTCTATCAAGATTATCGAAATAAAATTTCTTTGCAATATTTATGTATATATATTATTTAAATTTCTTTCATCGTTAAACTAAAGTGTTCAAGCAAAATATGTTATGTTAAGCGAAATGTTTATTCCAATTAAAAAGTGGTTTACGTAAAGCTGTTATTATTGCATCGAAGCTGACGTTCGGTCGTAAACGCACCATTTTCGAATTCAAGTCCTTTTCCTTCTCTGCTTTACGATCCATTGTTCCTCCTCATTGTACTACATACATACATACATTCCATCGCATATGCGAATCGTAAAATTGTACGACAAAATTTTAAGAGCATTAGAATATCGAACGTTGAAAACAAAAGTGACACTAAACAAAGATCGTCAGTTTTTATTTTCTGAAGGATATTGCTAAACGAAAGAACATTAAAAACTAAATATGGTTATACAGTAGGACCTCGATTATCGGAACACCGACTATCTGAATATTCTATTATCCGAATGTTCTATCATCAGAATATTCTAGTATCCGTACAGTACATTTCGTACTATGCGCGTATATGCTCCACCATATTTCTCTATATTATTTACATTAGAAGCGTTCAAAAAATAATAATAATGTCGTCAAAACGGAAACGAGTAATGTCATCGGTTGAAAATATGAAATTATTAAGAATCTCTCATTTTGAATCATTCCGAAGCATTCGCAGCGCTCGAAAAAGAGCTTAGATGGTTTAAAGCACAAAAAGAATCATTTCTACTAAAAAATCTATGGAATTTAGTGGCTAAAAAATATACGACCCGTAATATCTTATGTTTCATTGTTTATTCATCATTTGGTCTAAAATATATGAAATTTGGTACAAAGAAAGCTG
>JAIFRP010000097.1:555563-569525 GCA_032403825.1 Odynerus spinipes | reverse complement strand
GGGGGGGAGATCCCCAGAGCATTTTCTCTCGTCCCTTATTAACGTCTACCTCCTTGCAAACTCGTTCGACATTTTTAAAGCGAACACTCGCGACAAGGTATACTATAGCTCGTTTAATTACCCAACCACGGGCTTCTCGTTTCTCTCGTTCGATTTAAGAGTCCTATTCGTTTCGCGCCCCCCTTTAATCTCGACGCTTACCAATTACCACCTGTTTTACAATTCCATTATAAGTTCACCGCGTCGTTAGGAGCTCCGCGAACGATGCGTTTGTCGCGAGTCGATCGTAAGTTTCGCCGGTTGCCGTTTTCTTTATCACTCCATTCACGAGCCTTCTTGTATACGGGGTGTATACAAATTATTCGATACGGGAATATATACGTATACGATATCGAGAAGATCGATAGAGCTCGTTTGAAAGATTCGAAAAAGGTTTAATATATGTAAGGACGAATGTGTGGATAAAACGAGACGTTTCATAGTTATGTTCGATAATTCTTTTTGTAATTTATAAGTTCTTATGATATACGTATTATTCAATTATAATATGAATAATACAATCGTATGGCTGAAACGGTGGTTGTTCATGTATAATCACTCGAGAGTTTAAGGAAACTTGACAAAATGTCAATTTCTGATATTTTCGGTAAAATTGACGTAAAATAATCATTTAATAATGAGAAAATCTTACTTTAATAAGATATAAGGACTTGAAATACCAATTCGGTAATTTTTTTAAACAAAATATTCCATTTTTTTTAAAAACGCAATAGTATATATGTCTGTATTGTTTATATAACAAATTCGAATGTTTTATTCCAATTACTTCTTGTATAGTAATAATACGAGTTAAAGTTTCTGTGATATCGTTAGACGCGATATATCGATTGATAGGATCGATACCTATCGTTTGCATATGTACGTAATCACTTGCAATAATCCATTTTTATAGATAAAGATAGATAACTTAGTTTACCTTACTAGTTGACACATAATTAATCAAATTATGCATCATGCATTACGTTTGTGTTGCATTTTATTTTAGGTGTATATAGTACATACGTATATTAACACGTTAACTGCTGAACTGGTTTTTAATAATCTCATATATTCATCTAATATTATTTATAATTTTTTCGGAAGAAACATGCGGGAAAATTCATTATCACATTTTTGGCATTAGATCTTACTTTACATTAGACCTTATTATTATTTATGATAGGTAGTTACATTCTTATAAATGTCAAAAAACAAAATTTATAATAATTTCAAAGACAACTACAAAATTGGGTGTCGGTCATCGGTGACCGCCATGCTACTTAACGCGTTAAACGAGACAACCCAGACGCAACTTGTGAATGTCAAAATTAATCTCATGCGTTATAAGATTTATCTAAGTTAATTCGGTCTTAACCTTTTGAATTTCTACGTCGAGTCTTCTTCGATGACTCTATGAACTTTTTTCACAGGCATTCCTATGTCGAGTGTGACTCAACATTTTGTAGGGTATATCTATATTATATAGGTATACTTAATGCATATTATATGTATGTATACATTTGACATGTATTAGGAGATATATTTGATGTAGATACATTTTTTTTAATAGAAAAATAGTAAAGCATAATAGAGTTTTTAATAAATAAAAAACTAAAGAATGCAAAGAATTAAGCTATAGTTTTCATTCCTTATAGTTTTTTTCGGCATAACAGGTTACATGATTATTTGTTTGTTTCAAATAATTATGCGTTAGTTTATTTGAACATGAAAATGATTTTGGTTCTAAATTATTTCATTCTTTGGCTATCAAATGAAATAACATTTTATTTTGCATTTGATAAAATCTGTATTTAAATAATTTTTCGAATACTTTCTAATCTTTGTACGCCAACATCAGCCGCAACAAAATTACAAACAATATACCTAAGCTTTATTTCTAAAGGTAAATTATTTGTAAGTTACTGTGATATACCTACATCTTATGTACACCCTGTATATGTACAATATTTTGTTACGCATTCGACGGTATCCCCGTGAAATTTCATATTCCATTGATTCTAATTCTCCGACGACGGATTCCGACGTTATCGTAACTTCGACAACAGAGAGGATATCGAGAGAAGATCGTTAAATGTCTCCACAACCGGAGAAACGGCGATATCCGAAGAAGACGCGCGTGTACGAATATATATAGGCACGTACATACGTTCGTATGTACATACCTACGTATGTATGTACATATGTACGTACAACACGATTTTAGCAAAACGCGATCGTGCCCAAACATTCCAAACCCACGCAAATCGGCCTCCCTAAGAACCTCCATAAAATGGCAAGTACTCGCTTGTAAGAAAAAGAGAGAGAGAGAGAGGAAATATGCTAAAGCCTGCGAACGATGATTTAACGGCCGGCACGATTTTTTTTCTCAGCACTACTTCATCGTGACCACTTTGACCAGTAGCAGCAGCAGCAGCAACGACATTTAACGACGAAACTTGCGAAACTTTGAGTAGGGTCGCGCTTAAAAAACCGATTGCTCGGCATTTTAGTCTCATTCCCTCCCTCGATACAGTGCAACATCGATTATCCGAACCCCCTGTTATCCGAATTTTCTATTATCCGAGCATTTTATTATTCGAACCTTCTGTTATTCCAACACATTTTGTATGTATACAAATCAGTTTGTGTTTAGCACTGAGACCGTAATAACGTATTTATAATCGTTACATAATGTTGCCATGTCGAAAAACGGATAGTGTTCATTATGGGAATGAAACGTGAAATTATTGAAAAAATTGAGAATAGTCAAAGTGCAACTGCGTTTGCGAAAAAATACGGTATTGGGAAATTAACAATTACGGATATTAAAAAGAAGCAGAAGAATATTTTGAACTGTTTGCAGCATATTTCTGTAATGGGAAAACTACAATATAAAAGTCGCGAAAAATAAAACTTTTGATAATACACTTTTTCAGTGGTTCATTGAATGTCGACAAAATAATATTCCGTTGTCTCGACATTATATTATGTCAAAAGGCTGTAGATCTCAATGTCAATAAAGAGATAGATGCAAATCCAAATTTCAAGACAAGCAATGGTTAGTACAAACAGAGTGTAACATTAAATTAAAGTTGCTACAAAAATTGATTTGTGAATTAGCAGCTAAAAGTGACGATCAAAAAGTGATTTAGCAGCTACAAAGATTTGGGACCCATAAATCTTTAACTAAATACAGTAGAACCTTGATTATCGGAATTAATAGAGAGACAAATGTGTTCGTATAATAGAATTTTCGGACAATAGAACGACAACTTTTTCTATATTAAATTTCATATATTTTAGACCAAATGATAAATAAACAATGAAACAAAATATTACGGATTCCATATTTTTGTAGCCGCTAAATTGCATAGATTTTTTAGTAGAAATAATTCATTTTGTGCTCCAAACCATCTAAGCTCTTTTCGAGAACTACGAATGCTTCGGAATGAGAAAAACAAGAGATTTTTAATAATTTCACATTTTAAACTGACGACGTTAATCGTTTATGTTTTGACGACATTATTATAGTTTTTTGAAGCTTCGAATTTAAATAATATACAAAAATATGGTGGAGAGACTTAATTTTGATAATCTTAATAGAAGGAAGTAAATACTACGTGGACTATATACGCACATAGTACGAAATGTATCTACCGTACGGATAATAGAACTAATGATAGATAATAATTCTGATGCTAGAACATCCGAATAATAGAGAGTTCGTATAATGAGTACTCCGATAATCGAGGTTCTACTGTAATACATGTTTAAATACGTTACATATTTGTAATTGTTATTATTAAAGTTTACGTAAATTTTTGAAAAACATATATGAAAATCAAAGTCAGATCTATTATCTGAAAATTCTGTTAACCAAACACACATGTCCTCCAACTAGTTTCCATAATCGAAGTTGTACTATATAAATCACTGGATAAGAATACCAATAAAACATCGACGTTGTAAAACAGAGCACCTTTTAAAACCCCGAACACCCGGACACGTGATGTATCCGATGTTTTCGGATAAGGGAGACGATTTTATGATTTCGCAACTCGTCTCGGTTATTACGTCTACGTTACTCGAGATAATAACGCGCGAGCATTCGTGAAAGGCTTCTGCGTAAAGAAAGATTGCGCAAGTTCACGGATGAATTCGACGGGTGATTTAGAGGATTAGGCATTCCGAGAAACTAACAATCCTTACGAGCTAACGCAAGCCGCGTATCGCGTTGAATACGTCGAGCTAGCGGCGGGTATACCTACGTATGTATGTAAGTACAACGCTCGTCGAGAGCCGGTACGTCGAAGTTAGCGTGGGCGTCGAAAGGTGATTCGAAGCGCGAGAGGTTTTACTACTTCGCGTCGCCTCTCGTAGACGAGCATAATACCGGCTACGATCTACCGGCACCGTTCCTTGCTGTCTCCTCTTCCACGCTCTACACGTTATACAATACCCTCGTCGATAACAAATAGTATTACGATTTACGTCGACTACACCTTTTCGTAATAACTTCGAAGAGGTCGAGAGACGTTAGCGAGATAACGCCTCTAACGGCTGGAATAACGAGCGAAATCATTTTTCTTATCTCCAGCTGAGAAAAGAGATATCTTCTCCGAGTTAACTCCGAGTGTAGTTGGCTCGTTCGATTGTTCGATCCTTGTAAAAGTTTAGGTATTCTTCTTACGTATACGGTAACTAGACTTGGGTATTATACAAATAGTAGATTCGAAACATGATTATTTAAATAATATATTAGTTTATTTGGTTGGATGTTCTTTGAAACAATTAGGCGTTAGTGTATTTCAATATGAATATTATTTTTTTCTAGATTATTTTATTATTTGACTGTCAAATGATATAATTTGTTATTTTGTATTTTAAAAGGATTTTACTTAAATCATTTCTCGAATTCTTTCGAAGCCTTGTATGTTAAGGTTGTAAACTGTGTCAGAAATACAGATTTCCAGAAGTAAATTCGTTCAAATTAAATATGTAAGTGATTATTTGTTATTTGATTTAATCGATTAATGAACTCAAACCAGAAATTATTGGGAAACGATTTATTTAAATTTTACAAAAAATGAAGTTACTCTTCTTTCTATATTACTATTTTTGAAATTAAAATAAATTAATCGAAATAATTAATTAGTTCAAAGTGTTAAAGTGTTACTTTTTATTTTATTCCAAATAAAATGTGTCCAAACCTGACGGTAGCCGTCTTTCGAGCTAATTTTATTAACTATCTTATCAGCTATATCTTGGAGTCGTTGGTTAATCGTTGGTTAATCGTTGGTTAATCGAATGCGTATCTATGCACTTAAATGTTTACAATTAGCGTTCTAAAAATAAAATCATTAACCGTGATCCACTTTTATGCAAATAGGACATACTTAACTCTCGAAAGTTAAATAAGCCTTTCCTTCCTTTTTCCTTTTTGATTTTCTATCGTTATTCATCATCCAAGTTGGCGTAGAAAAATATTTAAAACCGACAAAAAATGTCGACATTGTTCTTAACCAAAACGAAAGAATCGTCTCCTCCTCCTCCTCCAGCTCCACCTCCGTTGTAGAATGAGAGTATTCGCGTGTATAGCGTCTATAAGCGTTTACGTAGCCGACTTCTCATTGTTCTTCCGGCGAGCCTCACTTTGCTCCTATTTTCGCATTATCCAAAGGGCCTCCCAGGTTGCAACTTCCACTATAATGCATCGAACTATATTGCCGTGGCACACGACGCGTTTACGTGCGCTTCTGAGACACCGTGGTCGTTTATATTCTCGCGGAGCGAGAATATAGACGTTAACTACATACGTTCGTGAATACAGTTCTGCGAAGATCGTTTCTACATGCATAGGTAGTTATACACATACGTATGTATATCGAAAAAGAAGGAGATACGAGCACATTGGGTCGTTTGAAAAGGTTGTTGCGGTTTCCAATTAGGTGTGGGCGCGTTTTATTTGGAATAGAATAAAAAATAATAATTTGAAATTATAAATAATTTCAACCTGTTTGTTATTTTTATTTTCGAAATAGTATAGAGCAAGTGACTTTATTTTGTATGAAATTCAGTTAGATCATTTCAAAATTAAATCATTTTAAATAAATCGTCTTCAATTTCTTATTCAAAGTAATTATAGTAACATCCAGATAAATAAGATAATATATCATTTAAATAATCATGTTGGAAAATGTATTGAAACAAACTATAAGTAGTTCGTAACACGTTCTAGTGTGTTTCATTTTTTATTAGTTGCCTATGATTAGGAAGCATTGTGTTTCATTTTTTGTTTGTTTGTTCTTCTCGCATGGACCGCCGAAGTGTACAGACGTATAAAGAGCCGATCGATATATTACATAAAGGAAGGCGAGTCCATAAAGTATATATTAAATATTTATGTTATTTTGCACACCAGTATTTGAGTACGTTTGTTAAGCTACGCCTAATTAAATATAAAATAAAGGATCCACGCTCATATTAAAGTTTAATATTTTTCTAATATATTATTAGAATAATGCCTTAGGCTGTTTCCGTTAAATGTTGACATAGATATTTTTATATGAGACAGAGCTTATATGTTTTGTGCAGATTTTTAATGAGTATATTGTATCTCTACAAAAAAGTGCCACGTATCCAAAACAATCAACTCTTCATGAAAGAGAAAAGAATGAAAAAATACATATGTATTTTCAAATTTTCTACGGCAATATTCAGCATACATTATAGCTAATTGAGACAATTTTAGTCAGTCTTGTTATAAATTCTGTAAGAACTAATCTAGATATGAATTTTATTTTACACCTTTTTTTATATGGGCGTAGGGGTACACGCACCCCTCACAAGTGGCCCACCGAGACCAGCTGGCGTTGTTGCAAAATGATTTATGTCATTGCTCTCGTTTTTAATCTATTCATTATTCTACGGAAAGTATTTAAATCCAACTTGTATCGCTTTTCCTGATTATAAGCTTATGCATGTATGTATTTTGAATATAAATCCCACAAAATACGAAACCGACAAACTTTGACTCGTGTCACTTTTCTGGAAAGGATACAATATTTATAAATTATGTAAAATTATGGTAATTACATGCTCGTAAATTGCAAAAAGAGGTATGTACCTATCTAAAACGTAGATTCTAATCATAGACAGCAATACCTACGCAAAATATGCGCATATCTATTAATTTACAAAAACAATATACAGTCGAATCCCGTTAACTGGAATCTTAAAGGAACGGAGAATAATTCGAGTTATAAAAGTGCGAAGACTATACGACTTATAGAGGATAAAATATTCATTAAATAGAGAAAAAAGCTGTTATGGAATCTTTTTATGTCGAGTTATAAAGGATTTATTACTCAAACGTCGAGCGATACAAGTCAATTTATAACATTGACTTCTATATCTCGAAACAACTCAAACAGTAGAGGTAAACCAAGACAACTGTTTTACTCAAAAGCACTTCGAGTTAATCTCTTTTTTCGACTTATAAAGGTTTTTTCAAAAGAATTAATAAAAGTTCGAATTATAGAGGTTTTCGAGTTAACGAGATTCGGTTGTACATATATCACACGTTCGATTTAATAAATACTTAAGTTCGATAAAATAAATAAAGGTTTTAATTCGTTCCTAAAACGACGATGTTCATTTATATCCAGTGGGGTCAAGAATTTATCAAAAGTGACAGTATAAAAAAATCGCTTCGCATTTTCGAATTCGAATTAAACAATCCAAATAAAATTAAAGCCATACACAAAAGTGTTACCTCGAACTATTCCCGATCACAACAAACTTTCCGATCAACTCGATACATCTCATACGACACCCAGCCATATACAAATTCTATTTTCTTCTCCTTAAATCTCGAAGCTTTTCATTTCGATAAATGTAAAAACTTTTCCCAAGAATAAACGCTACTATCTTCTTGGCTTTACTCATGAATCGCGGCGCGACTAGATGGCTTACGTAAAACGTGCCACGCCTACGTCGCAAATCCGAAACTTACGATTCTAGCGATTCTCGAACGTTGAAAATACACTTTATGTAATATACGTACATACATATGTATGTATACACGAGTGTGCGTACATCCGGTGCTCCGAAATGCAAAGCACAGCAACACTTTCTCGATAGGCGTCTAACTTTTCTTGTCTCTTTTCCGTTTGACAGTCAATGAATCTTATCGTCGAACAGGATGACGCGCAAGTCTCCGTACGAATAAGGAAATATCGGATGGCTTTCTTCCGTATCTCTGTTTCTCCGTATGCATGTACACCTATACCACGTGTATGCGCCTATACGTCTACACGCGCGCGCGCATGCATATATGTGGTCCAAACTTTCCGAGCACGCCAAGTTCCAAGGATGTTAGTCAGCCTCGACCGTTGGTAGGCCGTTGAAATCATTCGTAGCATCCGCGAAACGGCGCTTCTTGCTACGAAGTGGTCAGGAGGATGAGTCACAGAGAAAAGAGAAGAACAGTGAAGAGTAGCAGTCGAGGAGGGAGGAGGGGGTCATTAAAAAAAAAAGCCGGCTTTGCTATGGGTGAACGAGCGCAACCGAGAGTACTCGAACGAGTGAACGTGCGCAACAGGTGTGACTCGTGTTAGGTGACTACTCGCGCGAATAATCCGGCGTGTGCATGAAGTACCTGAGAGAAAGAGAGAAAAAGAAGAGGAAAGAGTACGATGTCGGTAGATTTTCCGTTCGCGATACATGTGATTCGTATCTTCTCGTTAAAAGGGTTCCTCTTGTGCGATCGTTTGGTGATTTTTGAGTTAAACGTCGATTGGTAGTGATGGGTTCGATGATAGTAGTGGGGTAGTGAAGGGTTCGATGAACGAGGACTCGAGAATCTGGAAGAAGCTTGAATGGATGATATACGGGGTGATTCTGATTGTTCGGATCGCCTGCAATTATTTTGTGAGTGAAAATAGAGAAAATGTCGAAGAAAGTATTAACTCTTTTCGGTCCGTTGATTTTATTAATGTTGGTAGTCAGGTATAGGTTAATTTTGAGAACGAAATAATTTAATTTGAATAAATGGAAAATAAATACAATTGCAGTGAGTATGTATGTTTGTTTATGAAAAGAAATTATAATTTAAAATTAGGTAATATACAATATCTTTTAAGAACTTCCTTAAAATTTTTATAAATAAAGAATCCCTAATCCCAGAGTGGATCGTGTAGATTCAAAACTTGAAATCAGGTGTTTTAGACACGTAAGACGTAACGGTATATTCTTATCTATTTAAAAACAAAGAAATAATATAATTCTTTTATTCAAATTTTCAACTGTATATACAACTGTGTAACATTAAATGACAAAAAAATATATTAATCAAAGTGTAAATTATATTCTAATTAAATATACTACACCTAAATAAAAATATCTGAAAGATAAGCCCCTATAAGCTCGGTAACGAAATCTGTCCAATGCTACTGTGCAGTGGATCGCAAAGGGTTAATATTTCTTAAGATTGAATTATCTACTATCCTGTTATTTTCTTTAAAAATATACATCTGCATCTTGTTAAAAGGTCTGGCCCTATAATTTCAGTTTAAAAAATAACATTTCTGTTATAAAATAATCTGTAATGCAATGCAATAGGGATGTAATAATGTAATAGGGATATAGGGCTATAGCTTAAAAATAGAATGATCAAATGAAAATTATGAATACTAGGGAATACTTCCAAGATTGCAAAGCTTACCGATGTTAACTGATGGATGGCCGCGAACTGGCTGATTGAGTCATCGGTTCTTTCTTTATGTATGTACGTATGTGTTTCTGATGTCTGATTTGACCTATGAAAATTGGCGGATGTTTGGATTCACTAGGGTTTTGTTTAGACCCCAACAACAACCTTGTGGTAGGTACTCACTGAGAGGAGTAAACAATGTCTAATCAACAGAGGTCCTAAAAGTTATCCCCTTTGATGTTAATCAATGTTTATTACTTACGAGAGTTACAATATCGTGAGTTTTTTTGCCACACATTGAATGTACATATACATATGTACATATATGTATAAAGGAATTGGTTTAGAAAAGGCTTGAGCATCTTTTATTTGCTATAAAATAAGAAATGACAATTTGAAATAATGAATCGTTTCAACTAATTTATTATTTTAATTTAAAAAATAATAACTTCGTTTTAACGAAAAAATAACTTCGTTTTCTGTGAAATACAAATATTGTAAATCATTTCTACATAATTTCTTATTTGAGTTAATTAGAGCGTTTAATTAAAATAACCAATAACCTCATATAACAGGTTGAGATGGGATTATTTGCATACATATTTTATTGGAACAAATTTACTTCTGGGTATTTGTACGTCTGATTCAGCTGATAGCGTTGACCTAGAAGGATTAGAAATTATCGGAGAAATTATTTAAATAAAAATTTATTCAAATACAACATAAAAATAAAATAAAGTAATTCCATTTGACAGCCAAATAATAAAACAATCGTAAAGAAAAATTATTTTCATGTTCAAATGATTAACGTATAACTATTTTATATAAGATAGTATAGTGTTCCAATAATTATTTTTCGAAAATATTTTTTGAACAATGCCAAAGTTTAATCTAAAAGTACTTTAAGTTCGAAGTTGTCGACATAAAATTATTACTAATTGCAACAAAGATTACCTCATATACGTAACCGTAGTCCAAATCTTATCGATAGAAATATTCCATACGTCACTCTTCCGTTTCAATAGAAAACATCTGCGAATCATAGATCGACCTATGTATTGAAATATTTCTTTCCTTTTCTATCAGTTATCGTAAGTTTAGCGACATAGGATGCTCGTAAATGATAAAAGTTGATTTACATCGAAGGAATTACTTTTAGGACTAATGTTTATTAGATATTTTTTACTCCTCTCGATGAGTACCGAAACTTGGGATACTTTTCAACACCCTGTAAATAGGTACCTACCTACTAACACATTTTTTAAATTCAATTAAACTACAATTTAGTTCAATTAGATTAATTATACCATAATAAATTCAATTATACTGTAGTCTAGTTCAATTATATTACAATTCTCGTTTTCTTAATCGTCAAGTTCATAATAAAATATTCTGATTAATCCAAAGCGCGACGATCGTCAAAGAGAAGAGAAAAATGAATGGAGATCCTGTCAACTTACAATTAACAAACGAGTCATTATGCACCGTGAGAATGGAAACAGGGTATACGTCAAAAATAATCTGTGATATCACGCGATGCACTTTCAAACTGGTAAACCAAGAAAGAAAAAGAGAAAAAGAGAGATAGAAAGAGTGAGATGCGATTTTCTCTGGACCTTTAATCAAGAAGGAGGAACGCATAACGACGCGAAGCGTAATGAGTAATGACATCTGGTCGGTAAAGGGCGGGGCTAACAGGTCCCACGCGGTCTCTGCTCGAAAGAGTGCGCGCGCGCGCGCACGCACGCTTCGTTACGCGTTTCTGTCCGTTTAAGCACTTACGTGCTCGATTTAAACGATCCATCCCACCTCTTAACCCATCTCTCTCTCTCTCTCTCTCCCCTCTCTTTCTTTCTCTTTCTCTTTCTCTTTCTCTACGTTCGTTGCTTTTCTCCTTCTTCCTCTTTCGTAACTGTTATCTTCGAGCACCGAGAGTGCGCGCGCGCATATACAGACAAAGTTGAGTTGGGTCAATGATTTCTCGTCAAGTTCTCCCTGAAGCTTTTAATTATGAGCCTTTTTTTTTAAAGTGGTATAAGTTCAATTTTGACAAGAAATGAGTTAGGACTAGTTTCAGCTAAGCATGGATGAGTTCGTTTCATATTGTTAATAACAAAGCTAATAGTGTAGGTACAATATCCTTATGAATTCATGAAACAAAGTTTCGATATAAAATATTACTGCATAAATGTTTTTTTTTTGTAAAGTGGTATAAGTCAATTTTTAGTAATCAATTATTAACGAAAGCTAAGTACAAAAGATAAAAATAAAGAATGAAATATGAATAAAAATACTGTCATTTTACCTCAATGAAATAGTTACTTTATAGAGTTGTTTAGTTATAAATTTTGTTATAATATTACTGAAAATATTTGTTAATAAAGTCAATATTACGTTTACTATATTATTATTAGCGTTAAAAGACTTATTTCAGAAGAACCTACTTCAATCAAAATAGAATTTTAAATTAGTATCACTTGTATTTCTTAAATTTATTATTATTGAAAGTAGTATAAGCCCATTTGCAGTCAAAAATACCTTGGTTTTTTTTTAACAATTGTATTAATTATTACTGAGTAATAAAGTTTAACATATTTATATCCTAAATACATCACCCGAATTCATTAACATTTACCAATATTTTTAAATCAATTTAAGCGCAAACCCTTAAATATCTCGGAATAAGGCTTGTATCGCTTAAAAATATATCTCGTATATTTCTCGTAGTATAAACAAGTGAGAAAAAGAGAAAGAGTTGTAGTTGGCATTAAAATCTCATAGAAAGATGATGATACAAAGAGAGAGAAAGAAGATCCTCGTCAGCGTTCCACCATTCTAAATTCTCACGCTTTCAAACCCGTCTATAGAGTGCCCGATAATAAATAAAGCCGCGATAATCTCCGCGAATATTGGATTCGCGATCAGCGTCGATACGCAGAAATGAATCTCTCTGCCTCGCTTACTGGAATGGAGAAGAGCGCGAGAGGATAGCGTTCTATAAAGAAACGCGATGTATTTGAATAACGGACGAATCGGGGATAATCGAACGTTCTTCTATTTGCCGCGTGCGAGAGCAAACGTTAACGAGGTAAAACGAAAATGCAACACGTGCTTGTACGTTTCTTATTCGTGTGTACGTGCGTGCCAACACATACACATCCACATATGTATGTACCTATATATGAACACGGTCCACACGTAGGCACATTTACGAGAAGAGACATCCGCCTGCCGAGTATGGTATAAGCGTATCTCACAATCATAAACGCGCTACGCCGCTCGTTCGAGTTTTGTCGCTGACATCTGAATCGTAATCGCGCACGAAATATTATAGTTCGCGTGAGTGAACTTCCTAATACGGTGAGTCCCCGGCGTTCGTATAAGGTACGATAAACTACCCTACATTAGGATGTCCGAGAAGCCGTCTCTTCTCTCTCTCTCTCTCTCTCTCTCTCTCTCTCTCTTTTCTTACACTATACGGAGGGAACGAGTTCGTTGTGTAACCTTAATGACTTTAATAGCGAAAAGGACTACCAGCGCGCTCGCGCATTCGCAACGCGAAAAGCCGCATAATTTAGCGAACGCGCGTGTCCGCATACCATCGCTATGCTCGAAAGTACGTTTCTTCGAGGTGCCGGGGTACATGCGCTCGACTGGTGTATATCAACGCGAGAAAGAGACATAGAGACAAAGAGAGAAAGAGAAAGAGCGAGAAAGAGAAAGAGAACATTTGAATAATCGAGACGCGTTTTCCAAGCTGAACTTTCCAACGCTCCGCGCCGTTCGTGAATTAATCACTTTAATTACGAGTAATCGCGGTCGATCCTTTTCCGAGCATGTCATTCGAGTAATCCGTTCTGCTCGATTATTAATGGAATTTTCAAATGGAATTTTCGAATAGGCTTTGCCGGACTCTCGATGCTTAGATCGTGGTATAGAGTAAATAAATTCTGAGGCCCCGCTCGTAAATTATAAAATTCTCTTGGTTCTCCTACTTTTATCTTTCTTTTCTCTCTCTCTCTCTCTCTCTCTCCCTCTGTCTCTCTCTTTCTCTCTGTTTCGTATGAGAGCGCGAGCGCATGGTTCTATGAACGAATACGCGACAAATTCATGCTTCGGTTCTGGCCTTCTTTGGCGCGGCCGCGCGTGGGCGCATTTACTTCGGACGGAATTACAGTCCGCACTTACTCCATCGTATCTCTCTCTCTCTC
>JAIFRP010000097.1:484340-495655 GCA_032403825.1 Odynerus spinipes | reverse complement strand
GCGGCCATGGAAAAGGTGGCAACTGGGATGGCGGTCACGGAAAAGGTGGCAACTGGGGTGGCGGCCATGGAAAAGGTGGCAACTGGGATGGCGGTCATGGAAAAGATGGCAACTGGGATGGCGGTCACGGAAAAGGTGGCAACTGGGGTGGCAGCCATGGAAAAGGTGGCAACTGGGATGGCGGTCACGGATTAGGTGGCAAGTGGGGCAGCGGCCATGGAAAAGGTGGCAACTGGGATAGCGGTCACGGAATAGGTGGTATAGTCAAGAGAAGTGCCGACGGAGGCGGCGGCAACGGAGGCAGCGGCAACGGCGGCGGCGGCGGCAACGGAGGCGGCGGTAACGGTGGCGGCGGCAACGGTGGTGGCGGCAACGGAGGTGGCGGCAACGGAGGCGGTGGCAACGGAGGCGGCGGCAACGGAGGTGGTGACGGACATGACGGTCATGGTTTAGGCCTTATCAACGTTAAAATACCCAACATTTTGAAGTTAAAACTTCTCCGTCGTTAACGCATCTGATAGACTTGTTAACGCTTCTAGAAATATTGACTGGATAGATAACACTGACTGAATACAGGAAGTTTTACTTTTAAAATTATATATTCTTATGTAATTTATATACCGAGTCTGTTAGTATGTATTTTTTTTAAAGGAAAACGTTTATATAGGTAATAATTTGTAATGCGAATGTAATTAGTATTAAAGTTGTATAATAAAACTCAATAAATGGAAAATAAATTATAGGAACATTTGTTTTTAACTATCTAACTGTTCTTTTGCCTTCTCGAATTTTGCTTACCTTTCCTACCGATGATCTTTTTTCATAAAAGTGCAATAGAATTATTATTATTATATTATTCCAGTGCTCTCATTTATTCATTTGAGAAGGAACTTATTGCATGATTGAATTGATTGCGGAATAAAATAATCGGAAAGGGAAAGAAACTTCTACTTCCAGAGAATAATAGATATGGTATATTCAACTTCAACTAATAATAATTTATAATAATCGTCATATTTTATATATATATAAGTATGTATACTATGCAATTGTATCGATTAATGACGTCGTAAATGTACAATATTTGACAGGTTGAACGTTATGTACCACTCTTCAAAATAATGTTAAATCTCTCATCGAGACGTGCAACGCATACGCGCGAATGTGCGCGTGTATATTTTATGCAAGCGTGTATGTATGTACGTACTTAAGTGTCTCGCTCATGGTACTTCACGCGTATACGTTAATCGCCTCGTACTTTTGGTCCATCCACATCCATCGACTTTCACACTTAGACTTGTAATTCCCGTTTCGTTTTAAGTACTCCTTTTTATTATTATTATTATTTTCGACGAACAAAGCCTCGATATACTTATCTCGATATATTTCGTCTTCAATCCTCCTACACCTAAAACGCGCTTGACTTCTCTCGTTTCTTTGTTTTTGTCAGCCGGATCGGCGATCGGTCGGGTGGACCGGTGAGAAACTGTACACAGCTTACAAGCCTCGACTATTATTATAATATTTATCTAAAAAGTTTTCTTGCTGTTATTATTATTATTATTATTTTATTTTTATTTTTTTCATGCTTTTTTTCATTACGTTTTTTCATTGTTAATAGACTCTTCGGAGAGAGCGTACTACCACATTGATAATTGGAAGGACACTTGCAAAGTATGTTTGCCTCGGAAAAAAGATCTAATTTCGCATTTAAAATTTATTATTTATTATTTATTATTATTATTATTATTATTATTATTATTATTATTATTGTTGTTGTTGTTGTTTATAATTATTATTTCATCATTACGCTATTTACGCTAGGTTCCCCTTTTTACTCTTTTTCATTAAAATTATTAATAACATTAAATGTAATTATTACCGTCGTCGTTTTCATCCCATCGTCATCGCCGTCACCATCATTATCGTTATCATTATCATTATCATCATTATCGTTATTATTATTTTATTATTATTATGTAATTATTACTAGCGTTAATTAGATAATAGTAAAGTTCCGAGCGGATGATCCTCCGCGTGTAAAGAATAGGTGTCACATAGACGTATTTTCCATCCTTTTGTAACGTCGATGAATCGAACGCGCGTGTTTCGATAATGATCTATAACGATCGTTCGACTGTAAAGAAAGCTTAGCGTGAAACTGGTCAATTATAAATTGATCTATTTTCTTGCTTCATACTTTGTTTGGATCCTCGATCATTATCGAATAACACACATTCGATTAATCGATCTCGTATCATGATTCTCATAATGATTAAGCGCAACGACATACAATATCGCATAGCTTCAATTATTTTTCGAGATTGCGTCGTTCGCGCTCTTGCTAGCTCGATAATAGCGATAGTAATAATTTATAATTGTAATAATAATAATAGTCAATAGTAGTAACGGTAGTAACAGTAGTGGTAATAGTAAGTAGTAGTAGTAGGAGTAGGAGTAGTAGTAGTAGTAGTAGTAGTAGTAGTAGTAGTAGTAGTAGTAGTAGTAGTAGTAGTAGCGGTAATAGTTAATAGTAATAGTGGTAGTAGTAATAGTAATAATCTAGTTAGTTAATAACAGTAGTAATTAATAGTGTAGTAGCTTGTAAAAACTGAGTTCGTCGAGAACTCTCCGGATAATTTCGTCGATTGCGACGACGACATGAAGACACACGATCAACGAGATTATTCTAAGAGCTCTTGCCAGAATAAGTCAACAGTATTATCGACAAGGTACTACTAGCAGATAGTATAGGCAACTACGGTGATATGATTGAGTTTCAGTAATTTCATGTCCTCTAGATCCAAATAATTCGAACGTTTTATACCACGTCGTTTGTTTCTCGCTGTCACCCTCTTTTCGATCCAATTTCTCGAATATCTTTTCCTATGTCTTTTCTCCTCTTTTCTTTCTGTTGCTTTTTTTTTTTAAATGGCCTGCGTCGCGAAGAGCTTCGAGAAGATAAATGGTCTGCGCGCGTTTCAAAATTCGCGCCTTGGTTATCTCTCTCTCTCTCTCTCTCTCTCTCCCCCCTCTCTCTCTATCTCTATTTCTCTATCTCTTTATCTATCTATCTTTTCAGATTAAACCTTCGGCATTTTTTTGTACATTACATACGATTGTCGAGTTAATCGAGGATGAGAAAGGAATAGCAGAGTAAGATAAAAAAAAGGAAGAGATTTGATTAAGCGTTGAAGATCCGCGAGAAAAGATCCGAACCTTTGAAGCTAGATCATTTAATAATCTCCCGTCCTTTACTCTTTCTTTGTAAGATACAATTTTTTGTCTACAATATTATTTCAACATCGTAGTTATTTTAAGATCGTTAGAGAGATCGTCGAAAAATAGAAAATATGGATTTTCTTCTTCCTCCTTCCTTTCCCTTTTCCTCGGTAAATAAACGCTTAGGTCCGGACTCTCATTTCTCCAGGTGGCAAGGGGAGGGGGTGGGATCTTCAGTTATCTCTTTTTTTCTTGCTCCTTTCGCATCTCGTCTTTAAGTACAACACGATTATTGTATAGTTATTAGGTATGTGCAAGTATAACGCTTTGGTCTCTTTTTACTTATTTCGCTTTGTTTCGTTTTTGTTGTTGGTTACCTCTCTTTTTAACCTCTACGAATGATTGTTGCTTGTAGAATAAGGTCATTGATTATTGGTCTCGTTTGTCTTCTACTCGTTAATCCTTCGCCCATTTACAAACGGCGTCGCTTTTATCTTTTTCTTTCTCTCGTTAAGTTGCCCGTCAGTTCCCGTCTATTCAACGGCATCTTTCTCTTCTTATTCCTTCTCGTCACCAACGACTCGTTTAAATATTAAAATACCATTTTTTTTTGTTTTGTTAAATATACACCGCGTTTGGTCCTAACAGCTGTGATATCAGAATAATTCGTGTTTCCTTTCATACGCTAAAAATTCGTTTGAACGAAGCTTCGCAATATGTAATGTTCTTTAAATAACATCGTAGTCCATACAAGCAGATAAATGTTTGCCTTACAAATTAAAAAGGGAAATAAAAGGTACTCGCGAAGTAGCGTTTTATGATTTACGAGAACTCGTCGCTTCGCTTCGGCGTAAATGATGTATGTTCCTCTTACTTCGTCATATACTTCTTTGTCTTTACAAGAGAGGTACTTTTTGGTTAGACGAGGCCTGTCGTATTATTTCTAGAGGCGTAATCGGTAAGAAAAATCATGTCAATGACGTTGCAACGATAAAAAAATGGTTTCGTCGATGTTTCATCCCTCGTATAATTTAAAGAAACGTGTGCTCGAGAATAAATTTTTTTTCTACGTAAGAAAATGAAAAGAGGTCGTCTTTGATCTACGCTCATCCCGAAATCGTCTCCGTTAATGATTCTCTTTTTTCTTTTTTTGCAAGATATATGTACACCCAGCACCTTTTAGCCGCAACTCGCTCCGTTACGTAACACAATAGCTTTATGTATAATATCTGTCATCGAAAGTGTCATCGAAGCCTTGTATACTCGCGGAATATTAAGTTAAGAATTCGAAAAAATTTACAATTACACACGCTCGACTTGTTTTTTGTCTCTTTTTATCGTATAGTTATACGTATTATAATAATAATAATAATAATTAATATTATAATAATAATAGTAGGTATATGTATGTATATACCTAATAACGTTTAAACGTCTATCTGTATGTCATTATTATGTATTTTTTAAATCACATAAAGACAAACTAAATATCACGTCGTTCCTTGCCGAGATTAACGTGCTGATTCAACGCTTTTTTAAAGTTGCGCTTTCTGTATATATATGGACATATACATATATGTATACATATAGCTATTTGAGAATTCGCTTTAAAGGAACGCTTCGAGTCGATATAACGCCGCTAATATCTAATAAGAGTAAGTACACATAAAAATCACGCATCGTTCTCGCGGGTAAAGGCCGATTTGTATTATCCATTCATACACGCGTTACGAAACAATTCGTTTCAGACAAACATTTTTCTGTCTTATTAAATACAAATGTTTGTACAGAGTGATAAAAAAAAGGGTCCGATATTTTAAGGCAGGCATGACAAACACATGACCCGCCAATACATAGATTGCGGCGCGCCGAGACTTTTAAAACAATTTGTTGAAAAAAATATTAATTAATTATTTTTGAAACATATAAAACATTTATAGTTTAAGTTTTAAAAATAACATGAAATATAAAATGTCTATTTGCGTGTATTGTAGAATATACAATAAAATGTAAAATATTTTTAGTTTAAAAAATGACATGAGATATAAAACGACTATGTATAAATAATATACAATACATTTAGCTTGACATTGAGTCCAATGAATACATAATATAATCATTCTAAAAAAAGCATTTTATTAATTTTTTGAACATTAAAAACATGTGGCCTGTAATATCATATGAGTTTGACATGCCTGTTTTAAGGGCTTGCAGTAGGTAGTTACCCAGATGAGTAAAAATGTACAACTCGACGTACAACTCAGCCTTTTGACGTAGATTAATTTTTATTATTTATAGGTTTTCGATATCGTAAGTGGGTCTCTTGGCAACATCTAGAATGTATATACACAGTAATATTTGTTGACTTTAGTATAGTAGAACCTCGATTATCCGAATATTGGTTATCCGAGCGTTCTATTATTTGAACATACTGGGACGTATAAGCTGTGACGAAAATGATATAACAGAATGGCTAGGAAATGATAAAGTGAACAATATAAATAGTGAAAAAATTGTTGAAAGAATTAAAAGTAGGTATTTCTAATGAAAAGAGCATCGAAGATAACGATATATTCTCATCGAATAATGTTCCCACGCATTCTGAAGCATTCGTAGCTTCAGAGATAGTTATTAGGTGGTATGAAGCACAGTGAGAGAGTATTTACTCCCGAATAATAATTAACTTTCAAAAAAATGCGATTTAGTGGCTCAGAAAGATTGAAAGAACAAAGACGATTAAAACATGTATGTATGGATGTATAATAATACGTGTAATATTTACGTGGAGTGTAGTTATAATCCGAGTCGTTCGATTATCCGATTATCCGATCATCATGAATACAATTAGTTCGGATAATCAAGGTTTTACTGTAATAGTTATTTTCATAATAAAGTTATCTGGAGAACCTTGAACTAGTGTTATTCTAAGCAAATTCCTCTGTGTACATTCAATATGCTGCCTAAAGACTCACAATATCGAACGCTCATAAATAATAAAAGTTAATTTACGTCGAATGTTAATTATACATTTTTTACTCATTTCGGTAATTACTATAGGCTTTTAAAATATCGGACCCCCTATTTTTACTACCCTGTATACACCATCGTGATCAGTCCAGACGCGTTACTTTTCAACAAATAACGATAGAACATTCTTAAAAAGAATGTATTGACTGAAGCGATACGTGATCGAAGTTGGAATATGACTGAACGGAGAGTGTCGTTCAATATGCATTTAAGTTCAGACAGAATTTTGTTTGTTTAACTACTAGGTACATGCTTTTCATTAATAAAATAATTTACCTCAAACATACTGCTAATCATACTGCTCATTTTTCTCTTGGACTTACGGCCTCCTTCAAAGTTACATTTTGTTTTGTGATAGAATGTACTATTTTCTTTAAAAGAACGTTAAAATCATTCATGGACATTCTAAAGTATCGAAAGAACTTTTCTTCGTCATCCATTAATTGTTTAAATGATGTCCAATATTCTCCATAAATTTTTCCCATCTTTAATATTTTATGGACAACAAAACGACGTTCTCTTCTTTTATTTTCTTCTTTGTCTAATAATAAATGCTATGCTTTTAAAGATCAATATGTAAATATTTTGCGATGGTGACCGTTACACGAAATAAATATTCTGACGTCCATCGCCCGTCATTGGCGAATGCAAACTGATGATATAAATACTACATTGTTTTTTTCTGGAACGGATCGTTCCGTAACGCGGCGTGTATGAAGGAATAATATAAATTGACCTTAACACTAGGTTTGCGGATCATTTATAGCCGTCAAATTGACGGGTATCCAGAGAGATAGGAATAGGACATATCGAATTTCAGAATTATAAGCACGAGGAGGAAATAAATTTGGATATACGTGCGTATCATTTCAATAATAAAAGTCAGCAAAAATTACTAGAAAAAGTAGTAACGTTTTCTGTAATTTTGCTCGTTAAATTGGCGAGTCCCGTAAACCTAGAGTTAAAGAGGGGAAACGAAAAAGAAAGGAAAAAGATCAATTATCTATTTTAAATCAAGTATCGCGCAACACTTACAAACGAACAGAGAATTCGAAGAGCATTCGTGTGACATACTTGACACGTCCTATCACATTTTTCGAGTCTTAGGTCTATGGAATGTAAGGGAACAACAAAAAGTAAGTTATAAATGTATGTTACAGTAGAGCCTCCCATATCCGAACCCTCGTTATCCGAATACCCTAATGTTTGAATGTTCTCTTATTTGAGTAACGTTTCGTACCGATGTTTCGATACAATGTAAGTATAATTGCACGTGAAATAGGATTTCGATGGTTTGAGACACAAAACGAATGTATTATAATCCTAGCCCTTTCGTTACGACGCACAGTGGCCAATTTGAACGATCTAGGCGGACAAAAGTATTGAGTAAAGAATTCATGAGTTTATCAATAATTGATTACAGACTACACCAAAATACAGAAGTTTATCGATAATTGATTAATACGTAACAGCTTGCCGTTCAAACAATTAATCACCAGAGAAGTTAATACGAAATAAAAAAGTGTATATCGCGTTGTTTACCTTAGCAATCAAATAATTTGAGTAGAGTTAGTTACTTAAAAGTATGTATTTTAAAATGATCAACGATTTGGGATCATACGTGAAACATTAACATTTTAATTTTGTCCGCCTAGATCGTTCAAATTGGCAACTGTGCGACGGGCGACTATAGTCGTTCTCTATATGATGCCTTTAATATACGACGGGTGATTAAAGTAGCTCGCTTTTTTACACACTTCATGTCTCTTTCTAAACTTGTAGTTTTGGTACTCACATGTTTTCTTATATTTTCTGTTGTTTCGATAACGGATTTACAATGTTGTAAAACGTCTAAGCTATTTTAGTTGCAGTAAAACGAAGAGTATAGATGCAAAAGCAGACATTTGACATTTAAAAACAAGAGTTCATGGATTCCGTACGCAAAAGCTCCCAGGAATACGATTTTTAACCGACTTCTAAAAGGTCACTCAATTCGACAGTGGGCGATCTTGCTTTTCTCTGACCCTCAGGAGTATAA
The DNA here is from genome assembly GCA_032403825.1 of Odynerus spinipes. Classification (NCBI taxonomy): domain Eukaryota; kingdom Metazoa; phylum Arthropoda; class Insecta; order Hymenoptera; family Vespidae; genus Odynerus; species Odynerus spinipes. Next base: position 487,368 of record JAIFRP010000097.1, on the reverse strand, counting down.
ATATACATTTAACTCCGCTATTGGCGTTTTCAATTTAGCCTTAGATGCAAAAGCAGACATTTGTCTTTGACCGCATGAAGTCGCGGCTTTTTAGTCACGTGATATTGCGATATCAATATTATAGAGATGCAAAACCAAACGTGTTATTTTTGAAACAAAATATCTTTTAGTAACAAATCAGATATATTTTGACAAAGCACAAGCTTCATTATTAATATTCAATTCTTTAATTCTTCATTAATATTCAAACTGCAAATTGATTGATTAGCTTATAAGATCTTGGAAGGTTTTTTTGAATTTTCAAAACCACTTATACCGCATACCTCATTCAAAACCACTTATACCTCAAATGTCTGCCTTTGCTTTTGCATTTATACGCTTCAAGAGTATTCAGTCGTTGATAACTGTCATCGCGTAATGTACATACATATACACTTTTGGCGCAGCGTCTCCTTGAGCAAGAATGTTATCGCGACCAAACCGCTCGTAGCGAAAGGGCTAGACAGTTATGTTAAAAAAACTTATATGATTTAGCAGCTACAAAGATTTGAGACTCATAAATACTGTAAAAATTGCAAATTTGCTTAATTTTTGTTTAAATAAATAAAACTAATATCAGAAATTTATTTAACTTTTTTTTCATTTTTAATATCAGAAAAATAATTGCTCTATTCGAAAATTTCAGTATTCGAATATTTTGGTCTCCCTATTCGGATATAGCAGACTGTACTGTAACAAAGAATTACATACGCATATATGTATACATGTATATGTATAGGGTTCGCACACGGATGCAACGCGGCTTCATGTGTACTTACGTTGACTGCTTACTTTATTCAATTCTAAAGTAATAAAGAGAATGCGTATGTTCATACTATATTGTTATAATAATACACGACTAAAGGAATGTACAAGTTAACGTTGCGCGAGCACGTTGATAAGTCAACAAGACACTGGTCCTTTGACTCGACGGCGCCGGCGCGCACTATAGTATTCTTCGGCTTCAAACTGTTTTACTTTTTTCTTTCTTGCGAATAATTAGCGACTAATTCTTTTTGTTAGACTAGATTGCGTGGTTATCACATACTAAAAACTGCGAATAACAGATTTTTTTCACTATCACTTCTACTTTCTCCAGAACCGACACCTTCCTCCTCTTCTGCCTTCCTCAGTTACGAAAAGTATTACATATTTACGTTTCTTTTTCTTAGCATACCTACTCTTAACACTCTCTCCTCTCTTCGTCGTGTTAAGAAATGTCGAAAAACAGTCAGAGGATTCGCACCGATTCCGCTGGCGAACGAATAAATCGTTTATCTTTTTTTGTTTTCTTTTCGTTAGGGTTCCTCGCAATTTTTGTCTACTTCCTCTCGTCGAATTCATGTATTGGAATTCATTTTGGATTATCCTTTACCACTGTATACCTTGTATGTACATGAGGCGAGTATATACGAGATCACGTTTCACCTAATCGAATGTACGAACGCGCGTAAGTACGAATGTATGCACGTATTTATTATTAGGAATTATAACGTTTATAATGCCCTATTAAACGTATAGCACATTATATGTATTTATATATAATTAATAATATAGAAACTATATTATACGCAATTTTCGGCCGATTCACGAACACTACTTGCATTTTGAGATCCTTTACAAAGGGTACCTTGCGACATTCACCGCTGTATAATTTCTCTATACATATGTATACATATATAGTATATGCAATACTCGATAATTTCGTATATGTATGTATCTAACATGCAAAAGGTAGAACGAAGCACCGTGATAAAGTGTCAAAATGAAAGCTCGAGAAATCGTCCGTGATTACTTCAATATATTGCTCCTTGACAGACGAGGAAGTGTTCCTTCTTCCTCTTGTTAGAACCAGACAAAACTTTTCGTTGTTTTCGTCGTTATAAATATAATAGAGACGAGGAAAGAAATGTAATGAAAAAGAAAGTAGGAAAGGCTCTTACCATATTTGCTCTATACTAAACTTGAGCGATGATCTTTAGTTAACACGTTGAACACCACGGGGGAGTCACCGGTGACCCCCCACTTAATTTTACAGATTGCATTTGAGTCGCTTATATACATATATGTATATTGTTTATTGTTATTTATGAAAATGAAAATTATGTAATTAACAGTGCTAGAAGTGTAAGATCCAATATAAAAAATGTGACAATGAATTTTCCCGTATCTTTATTTTGAAAAATATTAGAAATAGAATTAGAAGCTATTCGAGTTCGGGCAAAATCGACGTGGCGTTCAACGTATTAATTTAGTAATCGACCGGTCGACTAGTTAACCCTCCGTATGCTGCGCCGGAGTCACTGATAACTCTTCGTCTTGATGAAAACGATAACGTACACAGTGACGGCACTTTTTATGTATATAACGAAATGAAAATCGTCTGTGTGTTAGTACAGTATCGGTGACGAGCTCGAGCGACCATCAATATGTATTAGTAAAATATCGGTGTGAGTAAAAAATGACTCCGGCATGAGCCTAGAAGTCGCAGTAGTCGGAGGGTTAATGTTAATAATATTTCAATCAACGTGGCGCTGGTATTTACATAAAACGTAAGAAGCAATATATCATATTACATTCAGCGATTGTTTCTTTTTTTCTAATTACAAGAGTAACAATTGGGGAAATACGCGTTTTGAAGAAGAAACGATCATCTAACGAAGCGATTGCATACCGTTCCATCGTGAGAAATAAAGATTTCTCTTTCTAACTCGAATTTGCACTATCTTTAACTTTGATTTGCTACTATTAGACAGAGTCGTGCAATCGTTCGAGCTTTTCTTACTCTTTTTTTGATATTCTTTTTTTCATATCATTATTAGCCTCCTACTCGACACAATATCTCTTTATTTTTCAAATAAAGTTCGGTAAATGAGAGTATAATAAACTTTTTATCCCCGTTACGACGACGTTTTCGTTGGCTTCGCATTCGTATTAGAAATATCATACATATATAAACGTTCTTTTTTGAGCTCTCTCTCTCTCTCTC
>JAIFRP010000097.1:425581-438162 GCA_032403825.1 Odynerus spinipes | reverse complement strand
AGAGAGAAGCATCGATTACGTTCTCGTTCAAGGACAATTTCGGGAGAATGACATAATACTGCCTCTTATCTTCCCTTTTCTTGGGTTATTATGTTATATTATATGCTGTATTGCTTGTTTTTTTATTGTACGTGTTTTTTTAAATATATGTACACTATTAATATAGAATGTATGTAAAGTGTACAGTGGTCGCTAATAACCATCGAATCGATACGACCTCAAATGTGTATACGTGCACGTGACCTCAATATGTATCTGCATACCTATGTATCGTACATATCAAATATGTACGGAATGTAGTGTATTTAAAAATTTTTTTTTAACTAAATTGAAATAGAAGAAAATGTGGATGTTTGCATTTTTTTAATAACACCCGATATATGACTTTATATGCTGATAGAATTTATTGAAAAAATAATAACCGTAGATGCCTCAAAACCGATCGATAAATAGCTTTTATAAGCTATTTGAATTTGTAATTACATACTTCATATACATGCTGTGTATTAAAAATATTAAACAAAGTAAACACACGCTATGCGTATATTAACAAATAAAGTAAACGAGAACTCGAATTTCAGTTTGCCCTACGAGAGAAAAGTCATCGTCGAGAATGTAAACGCTAATAGTACGAGGGTATAAATAATCAAGCTAAAATTGACTCGCTCCCGAGAAAACTCGCGGAAATTCGAGGAAATGTTATTTCGCTAGGAAAGCACGGCTTCGTACTACGTACGTAGATACATGCCACCGGTCATTTAATGTGTTCACCCACATAAGTTCTCCGGAATTAGTCTCGACACGACGTCGGAATGTGCGAAGAGAAAAAAAATACTACGCATCACGTGACCCGTAGTAAAGGTAGATCAGTATTCGTAAATGGCCCTTGTTGCGTGGCGTCGGAATATGAGTTTTTTTTTTTTCATTGACTTTTTTGTTGCGTTCACGATACGGACTGAAAATGGAGTGACACTTTTAAATACAACTTTTTTCCCTTTCTCCGTCCATGCCAATGATTATTTCGATAAAATATATCGTTATTAACGTTCGAGCTCGCAAATTATTCACGTGGATGATTTTTCAATATTTCTCGCATGATTTCCTAATGGATCTCGTAAAATAAAGAGGATAAAAATTTGTCAAAAAGAACGATCCGTGAAAGCAACTAAGGAAATTCGCAAAAAGACCGCGCGTACATTCGATGGAACCGTTAACGAGTAAAAGCTCCAATTACGAGGGCGGCCAGTGATTTACATCTAAAAATAACAGGTGACACGCGACCGGTCTGCATATATGGATCGAGTCTAATAACACGACGCTATTTATGTTTGAAAAAGTAGGGCAAAGCGTTAGAATTGTTCATAATTAGTAGAAAGTCTCTCTCTCTCTCTCTCTCTCTCTCTCTCTCTCTTTCTCTCTCTTTTTCTCTCTCTCTCTATCTCTCTCATTCTCTTTTATCTACAAGAAACTCGCATGCCATACAATTTGTTTTAAATGTCACGCAGACACGTACAGTCGCGCTCGTCATCGTCGGATACTTTCCTCCACATTCAATGTCGAGTACTCTTCTTTCCGGAAAGACGAGAACGTAACATTGACGATTTTAAACGAGTTTACGATCTTCCTAAACATTGAGAAGAGAAAAGAAAAAAAGAAAGATAAAGAAAATAAAAATCACAAAATAAAGTAGAAAAAGGGAAAAGGAGAAAGCCAAAATCAAAAAAGTGAAGTAGAAAGAGAGCGAAAAAGAAAAAAGTTAAAAAAGAAAATCAAAATCGAAAGGTAAAGTAAAGAGAGAGAGAGAGAGAGAGAGAGAGAGAGAAGAGAGAGAGAGAAGAGAGAGAGAGCAGTTAAAAAAGAAAGCAAAAAATCAACAAATAAAGTAGAAAGTTAAAAAACGAAAAAATCAGGAAAAGAAATCAACGACGAAACGATACGGTTAATTCCGGGATCCGAAAATAAACGTGTTACGCGGGTTTTAGCTTCTCGAAAGAGTAGAAATCCGAACGACTAATACCATTAAGGTAATTAATTCAAGGAGATCGAAGCAGCGTAGCGAAGTAGCCACTTTAGCTTGATCGCTATTGCTCTTAAGGGAGGGAGTAGGGCGGGGGCTGTGAGTGGTGGTGTGAAGCAATTCTCGCTCGCAGTTCGTAACATTAAATGGCAAGCAAATAATCAACTTCGCCAGGACGAGATAAACTATGCACGATACTCGAATGACAGTCGCATAGATCTCGACTATCGTTATTGATATGTAGATCGATCCGGAAATGCATGTTTCCTGTTCTATCGTGTTACATGCTACGTACGTACGTATGTGGACTGAATCAGGTAACATTTGCACCTGTCACATCTCCCCTATTGTTTTTGAAGATAGCAAATAAAATAATAACATCGATTAAGATTATTTTAGATTATTTCATATAAAATAGTATGTTAATTATAATAATCGTTATCTTTAAAATAATAATGTAGGGTAACATATGCACCTATCACGTATTTTGTGTTGTTTTTTAAGATAACAAATAAAATAATAACATTAATTACAGTGATTTTAGATTAATTCATATAATAGTATGTCAATTATAATATTAGTTATTTTTAAAATAGTAATACTGCTTGATTAGTTAGAAAAAGCATTGACATCGATCCTTAAATCGATTAGTGTGCTATTTTCATACATTTACGGCGTAGTTCTCGCGACGTTAGCTTCTTTTCTTTTGTAAAGTTTCTTCGCGAGTCACTCACTTGGGAATGGTTATAGAGTTAACTCGTAATAATGAAGACAGAACGTTATAAAAAGAGTATTAAATATTTTAGAGCTTTACAAAGATCGAACATCGTATGACACAATATTGTTTTAGCTACTAGAGACTTGCATACGCTAATTGTTAGATATTTCGGAACGGTAATTAATAACAAAAAGAGCCATACAAGTGTTTCAATAAAAAATGATAACTTTAAACAAAATATAAATTCGAAGTTATTCATTTTCACACTTTTTCCATTAATTTTATACCAACCGATCGCAAGTAAAGTTCATTTTGATAATAAGGAAAAACTAAACCTATACATAATCCTTCCAAAAGGATGAAAAATTAATGACAGATTCAAATGGCAGGACCAAAATTTTTGAATCGTAACCTTTGCTCCGGTCGTAACGTTTCTCGTATCGTATGTTGTCCCATCCAGATGAAGAAAAAGAAGAAGGGAAAAAAGAAAACCTAAAGTCGACACTATTCCCGGGTGCGAAGGAAAAAGAGATACACGTTTCCGGAAATGAATGACACGTTCGATACGGCGCACGAGTAGCGCCAAGCGTTAAATGAAAGACGCTTCCGTCGCAATTTCCTACCGTAACGTTTCACCCCCGACGAAAGTTCGATATCTCGTTTTATTATCGAGCTGCTGATTCGATACTTAACCTATGCATATTATATACGAAAAAAAAATGTAATTTGAGGAGGGGAGGAGGAAAGCACGAGGGTCAGTGCATGAGGTAAGACGGTGAAGCGGCGAAGCTGTTTTTTCGAACGGTATTTTCAACAGGGCAACGCTTTCAGATCACGTACCGAAAGACAATTTTGATTGTCTATTTATTACAATGTCGTAACAACTAATAATCAGTAAATTCTTATGTACCTTAACGGGTGTTTACCCGTGAATAAAAACTAAATTAAAAGTAAATCAAAGTAAAAACATTAAATTAAAATTCATCACGTTGTTCCGCTATTTTCGGCACTGACTTGCTCCCACCAGCTACAGCTGTGGAAAAGGACGGCATAAGCTCGATATACTTCAGGTGTTCAGACGGCAATTTTTGACACGCCAACCCCGAGGACGCAAGACAGTTCTGTCGTTTTCGCTTCTCAATTTTTTTAAAGTAAAACAGATAAATTTTATAAAAAAGGAATTTATAAATTACCCTCTCAGTGGGTAAGAGTATTGCAGTGTAATGGTGAATATTCTGATCTGTAAAAATAGACGGTGTTCTCTTCGGTACAGACACAGTTGCCGTTCGCCACGTGCAGAGACGCGCTTCATATTCTCTGTAGCGCGAGAATATTTTTGAAAATATTGTTACGAGCATTGTGTTGTGTATTATTTTTATATTACTTCGATAAGCAAATAAAGAACACCATGATCGATAAAATTACTATAATAGTATAATAAAGTTATTATAAAATTATATTATACATATGTAAACAAAAATAGCTGCGTTTTTATTTTAATCATAAATAACAACAAAACTCTCTTGGTTGCCTGATATTTATTACAAGCGAGTCACCTCGAATAATTCACTCGGAATCACCACTCAGAAGTCACCCAGAAGAATTTAGGAGAAAAACACGAGGCGTTCTTTCGAGTGAAAAAATAACGGGGTTACAAAAAGGAAAGTGAAATTTCGACGCAAATCGCAAGGAAAAACACCGATGAGTCTCGCGAACATTCGTTCCGGGCTCGATCGATCGCTCGCGTCATCTTTGACGTATTTCGATAACGAATTATTTAAAAAGTTCTTGGCACTTGCTGAAAAGGAACGTTCGGGTGGCACGCTGTTGGTGGTGGTAGTGGTGGTGGTGATGGTAACGGAGAGGAGAAGAACGGGGGAGGTTGAAACGAGGAATATCGTGTTGAATAATGCATGAAAGAAAACGTTCGATGGATGATACTCCACGGACGAGTGGGTGCACCGTTTTAAGTTGACTTTCCTCGGTGTCTCGGTATTTGCGGTATCGCTATGAATACGAGGCAATCGACGATAGTTAATCGTCTATTCTTTTCTCATTCGTCTAGGAGATAAGTATCTCTGTGTTTTTTCTTCTTCCTTCCTTCCTTCCTTCCTTCCTTCCTTCCTTTTTTCATTTCTCGTAATCAACAGTGTCAGTGAGAAAAAATAAAAAATAAACATCATCCCGCACGAACGATTAATAGTATTGTGTCCATCGAACGCAATAACCGTACAAGAGTTATCGATTTTGAGAGAAAAGAATAAAAAAATAAATGAACAGGAAGAACTTGGTAGATTTTAATTAAAATTTATTTTATAAATGATAATAAAGGTATTGTTTTATGGTATCTGTCGATTCATAGTTATTGGAAAAATGTATTTAGACCTAATATACTGTGTGGTCCATTTTTGTAAGGTTCTATGAGGTGTCATCGGCCTTACTGCGTTCCTATGTTTTATCTTAGTTTTGTTTCTTAGCCTCTACGGAAAGTCAGTCGAAGTGTGACGTTGCAAGAGCAAGATGTATTTTTATTCTTTTATTATTCGTTTCCTTATTTCCTATAAGTTTAACCACTGTAATCTATTTTATACAAATATATATAATTTAAGCCAAGATACGCATTGAAAGTAAATTTCCCATAATAGTACTTAGATGTGGATTCGTTGGTACATCAACCAATTATAGAGCAGCATTTTTACGTGAGATAGAAGCAAGTCAACAAGGTTAACTTCCGTTTCTTCCTACTACTTTCAGATACAACGATTGCTAATAAATAAACGATTACTTTTTAGTAGGGAATCAAGTTTTTGAGAGATTTTTGGAATTGTTAAAGATTGAGTAAAGGACGATACAATTGATATAGAGTTAACCTTTTTTTGTAAATACTTGAAAAAACGGAAAAAAGAATTTATAAAGTTTTATACCGCTGGTTGCGAAGTCTCTTCTTTTGTGTTGTTTTTCTTTATATAGATTTGCATTATACTCGCAGTTAACGATCATCATTTTCCACGATTTACGTTTCGCAGTAAATTAATGTAAGCCACGCTTCATTAAATAATTTCAATAAAATATCGTTTACATCGCGGATCTTGCTTGTATTTTCTCACTTCTTGTTCTCTTCGTTACATGCTCGTTAACGATCCGATATCGTATATCGGTTATTTGAAATAAATTGCAATAGAAAAATACAGGGTGTCCAAAAAGGTTGCAAGGACCAAATTGATACCACGTGTTAATAAGGTCGAGTAGGTATCCGTAGGTCAAGAAAGTTTAGATAACCTTATGTCCGAAAATGCTTGACTGAAGAGTTATAAGCGTTCAAAGATTTCCAGGAAAGTTATTCTTAAGACTCATTATACAGAATCACGGACAAATAATTCTCATTGACTGTTATTGTTTACATGATTTTACCTACAGATTCAAAACCTCTATCGCTCGTTGTGACATCTGTGATAGAAATATAAGACCAGCTTTGGGAATGCATTCAAAATGCATTTACAGTAGACTCCCGTACGACACGGTAGTAATGGTGTATTGCCATTTATACAACAGCAGGAGTATTCGAAAGAATTAGACGATTGGAATTCTGCATTCTTGCAGAAGAAAAAAAGGCTATAGGTAAGATGGGGAATGTGCCTTTGCATTAATTTGACTGATGTTTTTTTCACAGGTCCCTTTTTATGCAACTATAAACCATGCTAAATATTAGCTTTCAGAAGATCATACTTTTCAACAAAAAAAATATTTTAGGAATATCAGAAAACATTTTTTTCTCGGAAATCGTTGTTGCGAATTATGTCCAGTACGCGTGCACTAACGATAAGTCTCGACCTAAAGAATCTCTGCGTAGGCTGTTATTACTGCTTGTGATTAGAATGGTTTTCTACATAAGGATAAGACAGTTACTGTTTATGATTTCTTTTACTAACGCAACAAATATGAAACAAATTTATACTACACTTTCGACTTATTTTGTTATAACCAATTATAGTAGAACCTCGATTATCCGACCGTTAGATCATCCGAACCTACTGGGATGTATAAGTTGTGATGAAAGTTATGTAACAGAATGGCTTGGAAATGATAAAGTGAACAAAATAAATGACGAAGAAATTTTTATGATTATAGAAAGATGGTTAACACATATGCATGTTATATGTGTAATATATAAGTTATAATTTTTCACGTGGAGTGTAGTTACAATCTGAGTCATTCGATTATCCGAAAAATTCGATTATCCGATCATCGTGAACACAATTAGTTCGGATAATCGAAGTCCTACTGTGCTCCCTTTTCGGTCGTACCACGATAGCTGGGACACCCTGTACACGTGATATAAGTTTCGTCCCGGTCTTCTCGGACATCCTCTATACGAGAACGATGAAATTCTTCGTGCGTTCGCGCACTTTATAACCCGACGCTTAGTTTCTATCGAGCTATTACGAATTATACGACTCGATCGCGTAGGGTTAACGATGGCTGAGGTTATTTTGAGATTTTAACAGCACGATATTAACCGACATTCGGCTCACCGCATTTCGCGTTAAGTGCTCTCCCGATCGCTGCATTCGCGAGAGGCACTCGCGATAGTAATACTGCTATGAATACAAATATATATATACATGGTATACACATCTACATATATATGTATATATACATATATACTTCGATATGTGTGTGTATGTGTATACACACACACACACACACACACACACATATCTATGGTTCGCTATAATTTCCCATTCGATATTCCGCGTTTACACGAGCGGCTATACAAACGAGCGCCGGGCTTTGCCCATGTGGGGAGAATGCGGCTTTTCATGGCGTGTCAAGCTAACGCTTTAAAACGTTTTCCAAGTTGTGTAATAATTTGTTCATTAACTACTACATGAGAAGAGAAACGAAGAAATGGCATAAAAGCATTTTGATTGAAATACATGAGCTATAAGCGTTTATTTAATTTTTCAGTAAATAACCGAGGGAAATGTTCAATAAAGTAATAAACATGAAATGTTTATTTTTGTAATTAGAATGCTATAAAAACGCGTATTTGAATATTTATCATTGCTAGAACCACATAAGACAACGATTCTATTGCACTAATAAGTAACTTTTGTTCAAACAACTGACATCGCTACCTTACTCTTGCAGTGACGACCGCGTGGTAAAGTTGCCTGTAACAAAGCTATGTAAATATATTCTTATTTTATTTAAATAAAAGTGTACATTTATTTCTGATACAACTAACACGTTAACTGTCCTATTATATAATATTTATTAAGTTCGAATAAGAATTAATCGTTTACTGTTACGTCCCATAACCACTAGACGTCTTTAAAAGCTTACGAAGAACTCCGCTAGATCTCCTATTCAAGTCCCAAAATTCCCGACAATACCCATTCCACGTTTATGAGAATATACAGTAGACTCCCGTATAACGCGAGTTCTTACGGCGCGAATTTCTATAACGCGTCAAAAATATTGCGACTATTGTTTTCGTATAACATATTTCTTGTATAACGCGCTATCTTATAAAATACAAGAGAAAACTGTCCTAATCTGTAAAACATAGAAAATAAAAGTTAATGTAACGATAGTCATTGCAAACATGTTACTTTATACCATTCGTGTTATAGGAAAAAAATTCCTCTACAACACGATTTCCCAAAATGCGAATTCGTACAATCTGTAACATATTAATCGCGTTATACGGGAAGCTACTATATAGAATTTTCAGAAATCCTATCCTCATAGCGTATTTGCGTAAGTTGTAGATACACGAAGTCGCCATGAGTCGCAGATTTAGAGAGGCACCCATCTACAGTTTGAATATCTGAGAATTTCGCGATACAGAGAGCTGACACACATCAGCCAGTGTATCATTCACCTAAGTAATTTACCTAGTAAATGTAAATTCAGTTTCGTTGTTTACTGATGTATATGTATATGTTATATTGAATTTTGTAACCCGTTTGAGTAAATGTTACATAAAAAAAGGTGGTCCATCTGCATCAACCCCGCTGTTGAGTCTGCAACCGGACTTAAGACAAAACTCTCTTTCCCCTTCTTGCCCTTTTTTCCTACTAAAATACTGGGTGGTCCACGCAACGTGTGCACCTTTATAACTTCCAAAATATGCGTTTCACGACAAAATGTTATATACAAAAGTTATATGGTTTAAAAGGATACACTATGTAATGCATTAATTTTTTTTATAGATGGAGGCGTTACGGAGATTTGAAGGACAACTTTGTTTTTTTTAAATGGAATACTATATCTTTTATACCAAAATATGGTAGAGTATTGAATTCTGAATAAAAAGGTATTGACCTTTATTAGCCCTAAACCTAATAGCTAACGAGTAATTTCACTTTATTAGTTGAAAATTTTCTTCGCGTAATATCAAGTTGGAGAAATCTATAATAAGGTTGAATTGAAAAGGTAAAAGAATTTTCAAAATCGGTTCGATAGATTTCGAGATCAACGTGCACATACAAACATCCAATCTTCATTTTTATACAGGGTGGTCCACGAAGCGTCCTCAGCTTTGATTATTCTATAGCTAACGATCCGATTGAGAAATTTTTTGTAGTATAACATACATAGTTCCAAGGGAACTTTAAGATGATTATAGTAAATTTGGTCACTCTTTTTATTCCGAATTTTCAGGATCAGCTTTAATGTTTTATAAATCTCTAATTTTTTACATCTATCTTTTAGTAGATATTGAAACGAATTCGGTAAATAACATAAGAAATTTTTGTTGGTAAATGGAACAGCAACTTCCATGGAGTGTTAGCATATGTATGGTGTGATATAATCGGGAACTGGACAATTGGATCTTATTTTATCGATAATACCCTAAATGACCAGAAATACACTGCGTTTCTTGAAAATATCGTAAAAAGAACTAAACGGTCGTTTATTTGCCGTCGACGTGAATTTATTGCAGCTGATGGACATCAGTTTGAACATCGTTTAAATAAAGGTAAAGAATATCTTTTTTAAAGTTTCTTCGGTGCAGATGGAAAAAAAAAGTTTGATACGATACTTGCCGAATTCGTTTCAGTATCCGTTAAAAGATAGGTGTAAAAAATTAGCCATGTATCTATAAAAAAAAAAACTAAAGATGAAATTCCCCCAAAAATAAATTAACCAAAAATTTACTCATAGTCATCTTAAAGCTCTCTTTCAATCATGTTATATTAAAAACAAAAAATTTCAATCAGACTACTAGCAACAAATTAATCTAAGCCGAAGACGCTTCGTGAGCCACCCTGTATATTAGTATAGACTATAAAATATTGCTGATAACACAACAGCTTTGTAATGACGAAATTGATTTCAAAACAATATTATAGGATATCTCGAAATCTCGTGTCTCAGAATATGTAAAGCGTAGGTATTACGGGCGCGCGATTCACCGAGCATTCGAAAGTCACACTTGGCTTCTCCGTTTCGGATTCACGAGGACGGATTATGCGCTCGGTCGACCCTGAAGAGGCAGCCGAGCGTTCAACGGTAAACGACGACGCGTGTATTCGCGTCAGACTTGAAGCTTCCGAAGCTCTCGAAGAGTACGCTAGCTCGAAGAAGCCGTAAGCTAATTCTCGAGAAAGAGAGAACGGAAGAGAAGAAGGGAAAAAGATCGGACGAAATTCTTAGAAACGATCGATCGATCGATCGATCGATCGAGAGAGAGAGAGAGACAGTGAGAGAGAATAAGTTTATTCCAAAGGCCCAAAGGCCCTGTATAGACAAATGTGTACAAGATTATAAGCAGAAATAAATTAAAATATAAAAATACATGCAAAAATATACATAAGTAATAGAACAACAAAAAATATAACAGTAACAGTAAAGGTGAGTATAAGCTAGTAAAAAGGCAATAGCCGTAAAACTGAACTAAAACTAGAAGCTAGAAATATAAAATGTATAGGTACATACAAAATTAATTGTAAATTAAAAAGCATGAGTAAAAGATAAGATATAGAATTAAGAAACAGATCTATCCAATAGGTGCGTAAACAGTCGGTTCTTAAAGGCAAATAGAGACAGAGAGAAAGAGAAAATAGAGAGAGAGAGAGAGAGAGAGAGAGAGAGAGAAAAGAGAGGGGGGTGGGGAGTATCTCCTCGAGATTCTCTATCGTCTTCTCTCCAGTCCCAAAGGATACTTCACGAGATCTCGGCATCGAAGTCTTTTCGTTATCGCTTATAGAACGAACGAACGGCAGATCGTGAGTAATAAAATTCCTACCGCGCGCGAGAGAACCCCCACTTATCTTCGAGCGCATTCTCCAGAGTGTAACGCCGTCGAGAGATCACCGCGTCGCCGTTCGCGTACTTTACTGCCTCTTCGGGTTCCGTAAGTATCGAGAAATACTTTTGAGAAAGAAGTCGTTCGACCTGACGTAAGAAAAGTTTCTACGCTACTCGAAAAACGACATAATCGATGAATATCGACAGATCGTTTCTTCGTAAGCATTTCTATCGGAGTCTTTTTGCAAAAGGAGATACGCGATGCGGAAGAAAGGCAGGTGTACGGTTACTTATTCCCCGTACGTGGGACATCGTATAACGCGATTGCTATTTGTACGGATAGCGAAAAAAATCTGTAAGGTTTAAGTGTTCGGATCCTGAACATCCACTCAAAGTCTTTTGAATGGTCGTTCTTGAATGCAAGTATCGTAAGCATCCTTGGCTTCAGTTTCGTGGCAGATGTGCTAACGCTCTCAGGCTACGGCGATTCCATGGTGCACAAAAAAGACATTTAAAGCTCCCCCCCTCCCCCCCTCTATAAAACCTAAAGTACGTTATTCTTAGGATCCTGGGGCATTATTTAAAGCAATAAAATTTCTAGGGTTTCCTCAATTTCTGGAGTGACATTACCCCTTAAGCACGGACTTAGACATAACGTAAAACACGAGTGTTGAATATAAATTTAAGACTGAGAGTCTTAACACATTGTACGCCGGCCAAATATCGGATGCTGAAAACCTGAGTGCCGATGAAATGCCGGATTTTTTTACTGTTTGTTCGTCATATGCACCTTATCAAAAATCGAACATCCGTCAAAACAAAAATTTTTAATGTAAAAATTAATTAAAATATCAATATGTATTTTCAATATGTATACGTTATAATTATCAACTAAAATTAACAATATTTAATCTCCGAGGCATGTGTGGAATTTTTCCAAGCACTTTTCCAAATGTAGAAATGCTTGACAGTAAGCATACATAAAGCTACTTTTGCTTCTTTTTTTCTTACCAGCGGAACAAACTTTGCATACACACAGTAATATCAGTATCCCCTAATATCATAGGGCTAGCTGTCAAGCGATAGGCTATAAATCCCATAAAAATATAAAGCCAGTGTACAGTGTGTTAATAATTGCTTTTAAAAAACATTCTACTTTATTTTAGACAGTCTTCTTTTCGATGACGTCAAATTTATACCTAGCATTGGAATTTGATGATCTGTAAAAAACCTGGAAGACAAAGAAAGAAGAATCAAGTGATCCTCCCAAGATAACACCCAAGAGACACGGTGCTCTCTGGTGTATCTACCCCGGTAATACAACTTTTATGTCATTATTTTTAAGCTCTATCGTAAAACATTTATTTTTTCTAAGCACCCATTACGGATTGGAATTATATGATCTGTAAAGAACCTGGAAGATAAAGAAAAAAGAATCGAGCGATCCATCCGAGATAATACCCAAATAACTTTCTCTTGCCTTGCATACCATAATGGGTGATTCCAAGGAGAGAGTCGGAAAGTAACATCCCGTAATTGGAACTGGTGGACCAACGTGGAAGTTTTAGTCGATAAAAATCATACACT
>JAIFRP010000097.1:406118-416720 GCA_032403825.1 Odynerus spinipes | reverse complement strand
AAAACGCGAGACGCTATGCCATTTGATTAAAAGACTCATTCGAAATATCCCATTCCACTTATCGGTATCTTTCTTCCTATCCTATCTATCGGTAAATATTTAGATAAATCGCTCATCGGGTTGAAAATATTCAAATATTTGGCGAAGCCCTAGCTTGTCGTTTGAAATTCTAATCTGAGTAGACAGATGAGAGAGAGAGAGAGAGAGAAGAAGAAGAAGAAGAAAAATTGTATTACATCATGCGCATGGGGCCCTTAGGATAAAAAGATACATGGTAGTATCTACAATAATTATAATACAACAGAAATAAGATAGGAATATAAAAAGAAACAGAAAAAGAAACATATAGGTGTATAAATAAATAAATGTAGAAATGAACTCAGCAGTTATAAGTACACATAATATTATTTGTACAAAGAAAAATAATAAAATGAATATATAAAACCTATGTAAAGTGAGGTTAGGTATGATGCTGAAGGTGGAGAGGATGAGAGTGAAGACTTGATTTGAAAAAGGAGAGAGAAAGAGAAAGTCCAATAGCAGGAGGAAAAGAGTTCCGGAGATAAGATGAGGCGACAATAAAATATTTCTGGAGGATGGATGTCTTAAAATGCGGAATATGGAGTTCGCGTTCAGAGATGCGAATACACCGTTGACAAATGTCAGACCTGAAGATGAAGTTTTTAAAAATATAGTTAGGGAGAGAGTTAGAAAGAACAGAGAAGAGTAAGGAGCCCATAAGATAACGTCTGTTGCTCAAAGAGAGCCAGCCTAGTTTTTGAAGATAGGGAGTACAGTAGAACGTCAATTATCCGAACACCGATTATACGAAACGTGAAGTATCCGAATTTCGATTATCCGAATATAAATACTTGGTAGAATCCAAGAATATTTAATTTATTTTTTGTACTTCATTTTGTTTATTTTGTATGTATTCTTTCACATAATAAGCATCTATTTCTGAATACTGTTTCATTTCTAGTTGATTTGCAACATATTTACAAATTTCTTTCCTTCAGACCGATTATCCGAAAAACCGCTTATCCGAACAAGTTTGTCTCCCGATTAGTTAGGATAATCGGCGTTCTACTGTAATATGAACATCCCTCCGAGATATGAGAGAGAGAGAGAGAGAGAGAGAAGTGTGTTAACGCGACACATAATAACCATACGTACGATTATCGTCACATCGCGAAGTCTTCTCGGAAAAATGACACACTGTGCACGTTTCGTGGACCCGAAAGAAACTTTTCCAATCCCATTCCGAAAAGAACGTTCCCATTCGCATTATTTTCCCATCGTTCGAAAATTACCAAGCCGAAGCAACACTGGTATTAGAGGGTAAACTCAATTATCGGATAAGCGATTATATGTTCTGCACGTATACACGAGCACAAACTCACGTTATTATAACTCACCATATTACATACGGGCCTTTATACATATTTATACACGGTCGATCGAATATAATACAAAACGAAAGCAATTTTCCTCGAGGCCGATTAATTTTTTACGCCGTTCCTTATCGCTTGATATATCGTATTCGTAAAAAGGGGGACGAAAGATGGGAAAAAATAAATAAATAAATAGTCCTAGCACGGCGGCTCTCCCGTGGGTTGACGAATGACCCGGAGGTATTCGCGGAGTCACGTCGGAGGCTCTTTTCTTCGCGCCTTTTCTGCAAAGAAATCCCAACGATTACGTGCACTTTTTCTTTCCTCCTTTCTTCTCCCTATCGGAGCAGAGAAAAAGAGGAAGAGAGAAATGGCAGAAAGGAGAGAATAGAACTATCGGAAGAAAGTCTACGGCGGACGTTTACGAAAGTGCTTCGAAGATACATTTGTGTACGTACGATGTCCTTTTTTTGAGAAGGACAAGAAGGAAAAAGAAAAAAAGAAGAAAGAAGATGGCGTCGATGCTTTCAATGTCTCTCCTTTCATCTAGATTCTTAACTGGCAAAATGGAAGAAGTAGAAGAAGTAAAAGAAGAAAAAGAAGACAAAGAAGAAGAAGAAAAAGAAAACCGGAAACATAGCAATCAAATGAAGATGGAAATAGTGATACTTTGGCGCCGTCTTTCAAAAGAAAGTTTAACACGTTCCGTGGATAAGCTTAGCCATTAAACGAAACGAATCTCTTTGCGTCTGATGAAAATTTTCCTTCAAAGACGTTCCGTTTTCTTCTTCCTCCTTTCCTTTCTTTCTCTTCCCCTCTCAGTCTCTTTTTCTCGCGACGAAGAACAAAAAGGCTGGCGTAACGTTCATAACGCTCGTGCGACTGAAAACTTAAGCTGATTATTCTGAGACGAGGAAATCTTTTTCCTGTTTCTTCTCTCTTTGACCTTCCGAAACGCACTAACTAACATTAAATGACAAACATTTGTATAACCGAATATTTTATATTTTATATAAAATATATAAAATATAAATTTATAATTAATTTATAATTTAAAATTTATATAAAATATAAAATATCGGTTATATAAATGTATATATATTATATATTTTTGTAACCGTATTGTATAATTGAATAATAAATAATTTATTTGAGAAGCCAATGCGATTAATTTCGTACTTTAAAGTAAATCTTTGCAACGATGCAATTCAAACGCTTGGAAGAATTTAGCGAAATTTAGTAATTTAATTTTACTTTAGTAATTTTTTAATGCAATCGCATAATATTTACTAGACAATGAGTAAATTATTTACCGTTATTGCGTACGTTACGATTTTGTCTATTTTTTTGTTGGGTTAATCAATTTGGTAAATAAACAACTCAAATACAAAATATTATAAATACTTATCAAAAGTTCAATTTTAACGTTTTCTAACATCCCATTATATCTCGTTACACTATAATATTTATGCTCAAACGATAAAAAATTATGATTACACAAAATTTACTTAAGATTTCTTATCCTCCTAGCGAACCTCATTGGCTTATTTTTAAATTTCCCACCTGCCCGCATTCCCATGTCACCGATCTAATCATAATACTTGTCTTACGTATGTACCTAACCGCATCGAGTAGGTATTACCCGGAGCTATGGCAAGCTATGGTAGGAAGGTCAATGGCGTACATACCTCGATTAATCATTTAATATCAATTATACGATTACTGTCGTACCCTTTCGACTTGCCTCTTACGTAACAATCACAGATGCTTCGAACGGAGTTACGTTTAATCTCGATACCATCTGTCGCTCGACCAAATTGCATATATACATGTGTGTGCGTGTGTGTGTGTGTGCGCGCGCGCGCGCATATGTGTGTGCACAACATGTCACATATACAGAACCGCATTTATGCATTTGGAGATCCTGGATGCAACACCGTTACCTCATAAAAATGGAGGCCTTATAAATTAAATACATTTCAGTTAATTAAATTCATATACATTTTTCGTAGATTTATTGCAACAAAATGCTTTATTTTGCAGTTATGATTAGGCTGTTTTTTTACTGTTGTTCGTGAAAAGTGAGTTTTAGAAATACGGCCCCCATAGAGAGTGAGGCCCAAGATTGCGCCTGATACACCTTATGATAGATGCGGCCATGCAAATTTAACCCCTTCAAACCTGATGCACATTATAATGTGTATACATTGTTTTACTATTTCAATATCCGATAAAATATTAAAACTGTGATAGGCAACTTGCTTTGAGCCTATTTCTGTAAGAAAAGAAGTATTCTACAACCATTTATTGCATGTTATTCGAAATACATGTCACTATGTCATTACTAGTGGGGCATTAAATGGCGGTCCTTTACTTTTAAAAACAAACATCAGGTCTGAAGGGGTTACATATAATGTTGGGCTATCCGGAAAGTTCGTGACGGTTCTCCATATACCTATGTGTATATCAAAACATATCAACACATGAATACTGATACTAAAAACGCATTAGTGTATGTATTTAGTTAAATAATATATTTGACCTTATTTTTAAAAATATTAATTGGTACCATAAATAAGTTCGGTTGTAAGAATGAACTTATTAACCAATTCTCTTGAAAACAGGAAATAAATAACAATTACTTATAACCCTGTCATAAATAACTATGGAAACTACATAATCGATTGAATGTAATTCTTTAATTTCTTAATAAACAACAAAATTATTGAATATAACCGAACTTATTTATATTACGACTTAACAAATCGACCTTGGTATTTAAATAAACTAATATTAATCTTTGAATTTTTTAAAATTCGGATCCAATTTTCCGGACAACCTAACATACACATATACAACACGTATTGTACTTGCACATCGATCGTAAAACGAGCGTTTTTCGAGAAGAGAAGCGCAGAAGCAAAGGAATCGACGAGCCATTATTAATGTCAATTTTCAATGGACAACGATAAAAGCAATTGAAATTTCACTACTCGGGGGAGCACCGATTGGTATTTAATTAATTTCCTAATAACTTGTCGCGCGCGTGAATCCACGCTTGCCCGTTTCGGTAAATAAACGAACGGATTTAATCGACAAGGATTTGCCTGATAGTACCTAGTCGTTGGAATTTTCGTTTTAGACCAGTGGATTTCGATTTATGTTAATAAAATGTTTGCGAACGAACCTGGAAGATCTATTACCTTGATTCCCAGGTACATTAAGTACATATCTCACCGTGAATAAGTACCTAAGTCTTAACGTATAAAACGAGTATGATTGTTTCGACGTAATAATAACGAATACAAATTCGATACGAACGACCAGTGGGAACACGACGGTGGTATCGTTTCGGGGGATACTCGATTGTTATCGAACGCGCACTTTCCTTCGTTTGAGAGCGTCAATTTCGATCTCCGCGATAAATTGTCGAGCATCGCGATGCTGCGCGACTCGCGAGAAGCGAAAATACTAAATTTCAAAATATCCATACATACGGAGGTACTTCTATCTATACATATATCTATGTAGGTATATAAATGATAATTAACGAACGCTCGTGATCGTCCACTCATCCACTTCGAAACGTCGATCGAATCGTTAAACGTAAATTCTATTTGCATGGAAATGATGCACGGTCATCGATTTTAATGAATATCGATGACGAGGCACGAACAAACGCACCGTGCGTTTAATCGGTGATAAGAGGATATAAAAACTCGTAACTGTTGGTAATGAGAGTAAAAATAAAAAAAAAACAAACAAATTCATCAAAACAGTTCAGAGATTTCTTCCCGTTCACCAGCATCCTTCGAAGATCACGCGTCCTTTCTCGGATACATCGCCGGAACAATCTCATCGACGTTCGTTAAGCTTAACGACGACGCTCGTTTACTCGAATACAACGTTTAACGTTTCGGGCAAGTTCGAAAGTTTACGCGTCTACGTTGAAACGAAGTTGGCACACAGCATCGAAAGCGACGAGAACTTTCGCGGGAGATTTTCTATCGACGCTCCGCGAATCCGACCGTTCGAGAAACGTTCTTTCTCTTAGTCGACACATTGACTGCCGGGGTTGTTCTATTTTTAAATGAACAGTAAACATAAAAAAAATAAACGCGGTAACGTTTTTTTTTTTTTTTTTTTTTTTTTTTTTTTTAATCGACCTTTTTATGTCATTTCATCCGCTATCACGTATTATTACCTCTTGTCACGATTGAGTCGCCACTAACTTGAAAAACCTCTCTAAACCAGTGTTTCTCAACCCGCAGTCGTGGGTGGTTCACGAGAAGACACTATCGACGTACAAATGAACAATATCAGAACTTTTCGACTCTTACCGTCCGTGATGCAGCACCTGATAACAGAAGCAAAACGAAAGTAGAATTTACGTTAACCAAGAAGAATTTCACAGAACACACAACCATCCGGTTTTTCTTCTTCGGATGGTACTGATGCGATTCCGAAGATTCACGCGACGCACTGTGTAAAATGTACGACGAAAAATGAAAAAAAAAGAACAGCACCGACATCCCTCACGGCATTCAACGCGTCAAACGAAGGAAGACGCGCGACAGTGCCGCGTTCACAGGAGACTACCTGAATGATTACACCTCCTGTGAGCCGAATGTGCTTGGCAATTGAAATGATGTTCCTGCGAGTGCGGCTGATGCTGATGATGTCGAAAATGTTGTCTGTGTTGTTGTTGGTGTTGCTGCTGATGATGATGCTGATGCTGTTGCTGCTGCTGCTGCTGTTGATTTATCGGCGCCTTGAGAACGCTAAGAACGAGATCCTCGTGCGAGGGTACGATTCGCGTCAACTGTCGGCTCTGCCGAAAGAGCGTTTCCTGTTCGCCACGATTCATCCTGCGGCCGAGTCGACGACTTTGCAGATAAAATCCCGGATACCACTCGCGTCTACCGCGTCCCGGTCCGCTCCCTAGCATAACAGCGTGCAGCATCCCGACGATCTCTTCTCCTTCATGGCCAATGAGCGTGCCCGGTGCTCGTTATTATTACTCCATTCTCCGAGGAGCTTCCACGGCGATCCGTTCGATAGAAGAAATTCCTCGTCCATGATTTTAGTAGAAAGTAGTTTATTAAAACGCACGAGTTTAGTACTAGTTGAAGCGATAACGAGAACTTTACGAGAGACACGAGTTCACGAGGATTTCGATATCCGAAACTTGAGATTCGATAAATCGGAATCGTGCCTCTTGCGATCTTCCATTTTAGTTTTCTTCTTCCCTTTTCTTTCTCTCTACCTCTCTCCCTTTCTCTCTTTCTTTCTCTTTCTAATACGAAACGTCTACGGCATAAAGGAAAAAGTTTTGATACTCGAAACAAGAGCGTTCACCGCTCGAGCGAAATTCTTCGTTCTCACTCGTCTCGACACTTGCCTCGATGGTCTCTCGCGATCATCCCGTGAGCTCGAGCCAACACCACCATCCTCGTTGCCTCCGTTAACGACGCTTCACCTCTCGCCGAGAGTGAAACGATCGAACCTTTCAGACGTCGATACGCCGTCTTCTGCATAATGTTCAAAATAGCTCGGTACTCTCGCTTAAAGAGAGGAAATCACTCCTGCCGTAACCTTTCCTCTCGCTCTTTTCACCTCGCTATAGTTCCCTGTCTCTTTCTTCTTTCGAACAGGTCCAACGATTTAGTCCTGAGCGATTTCAAGAACGAACTCTTCTCTTTCTTCTTTTTCTTCTTCCTCGACGAGGAAAAATGGAATGTTTCTCCGAGAAGAGAAGTATCCCTTCTCTCTTTTCGCACCTTCTCCTCCCTCTCCGCCCTCCTCCTTCTCCTCTAGACGAGTCACTTCGAACTCCACTCTCACCTCGAGACCCTCTTGAACGGATTACGACTTCCGATTCTCCCCGTCCGCCTGGACAACCGCGTTCGCATTCTCGGCGAATCGTCGTGATCCTTCTCTCTCGGCAAATCACGCGAACCCCTTCGAGCGAAAAAAAGACAACGGCGATGACGACGACGACGACGACGACAAAGACGAGGCGGTGAGGTATTGGACGACACGTTGCATTTGAAACTTCGTGGGTGACCTACTCTCTCTCTCTCTCTCTCTCTCTCTCTCTCTCTCTCTCTATTTTTCTTTCAATCTTTCTTTCTCTCTCGTCACTCCTCGTGATTGATCGTTCTCATAATCGAGTGCTCCTTTCGATCGGTAAATTTCTCTCCGATCACGTGACCCAACATCGATTATTATCGGAGCGAGAGAGCAGTTTATCTCGTTTCCGTGCTGTCCTCGAAACTCCTCGCGCGAGAAACTTCTTCTTCCTCCGCGGAGATGGATCACGAGTAAAAGAGACTACGACGAATTATATTACGAGTTAGGTACCTAGATATGTGCGTGCGCGCGCTTCCGCAAATATATATGAATGTACATATGTATACATACACGTACACACACACACGCCTACATATGTATATAGATATATATATATATCGTTAATACAATAGAACAAGCAAGCCACGCGTCGATCAAACGTCGTAAAATTTTAATGCACTTTCGATTGATTGCTTCTGCGTATAGTATTGTTCGCGGAGAGGAAATAACGCGAAGAGATCACAAACGCGAACTAAAGAGAGAGAGAGAGAGAGAGAGAGAGAGATGGAAGGAAAGAGGCGAACGCGATTGATCCGTGGAGCCAGGACGTTTTCCCCTGATCGAATCGGGAGACGAGAATCCTCACTGTGCGGCACCTCGTTTCATCCTCCTTCTCTTCTTCGTTAAGTGCAAAGGTGAATCTCGCGTATAATACGTATGTAGTACGTGTGTATATATGTAAGTATATTTATACGTATGTATATTATTGCCGTTGGTCGGCCGGAAACGCGACGACGACTGAATGTCCTTTGACCTTTTGTTCGGAGAGTTCGTTAGAGCCACGAACAATCGTTTCGCATTAGAAGTCGTCTCTTAAACTTTCCCTCCTCTTCTTTCCTTCTTTCTCTTCTTCTTCTTCTTCTTCTTCTTCTTCTTCTTCTTCTTCCTCCTCCTCCTTTCGAAACGTTGAACGTAAAGGTTTTCTCCTCTAGGAAGCACCGTTCGACTTCGTTCCCGTCACGAAAGTCTTTCGAAAACTCGAGAATGGTACTGGAAAGGATTAGAAGATCAGGTATCGCGTTATATCGTTAAAAGACGGGGATTACGTTCCTCTTCTTCCTCTTCCTCTTCGTTCCGACTACGAGGGACGTCCTTTTGAATCATCTCTCTCCCTTCATACATATACTTATGTATATAGATATATATATATATATATCTTGAGTATATACGTATGTGTATATATATAAAATGTGTATATATGTAACCAAAGGACCTTTTAAAGTGTCCGCGATGACGACGAGAGATAATCTCAGAATGTCGGATAGGTATATTTCATACGAAAGGTACCGTGCCTCTTGAAACACCGTCCGTCTTCTCGCACACCCTTGTACACCCCTTTTGCGGTACACTATAATAAGACCCTTCTGTATTACACCCTCTTCTTTACTTATGATATCCTACTTCGTTCGGAGACTGACCGTTCAATTAAAACTTCACTAATTTTTTTTGTAGAGATCGTTGAAGCAAATGACACGTTCCATAGAATGCACTGGGTCGTTAAGGAGTACGAAAGGATAACTCGATGGACCGTTTCTAGTCGTTCGAGAAACCTGCCGCCTGTTTTTTTTTTTAATTTTTTTTATTACTATTATCCATCTCTCGTCTTCCTCGTTCTCTTTTTATTTATGCGTTGAACTCCCTCTCTTCGATACGGCCACACACTTCGATCCCCCCACGGAAACAACACTCGCGATCACGAGGCACGCAGCAGTGCTCCCAGGGCGACAGCCCGCAACCAACTGTGGCTCTTTGCCGCCCTGTAGTTCCGCCACCCTCCGCAGCCATCGGTCGCCTTCCTCTGGCGCTTTACACGCGCCCGACGGATTATGAGGGACCGATGAGAAATGTGTTTCTTCTTTCTTCTCCCACTATTCTGCTTCTACCTTCATCTTACACCGACGCCTCGTCTACCTACCTAGGTACCTATGTATCTTACCTACAGACCTTTCGTACTCCAACTCCCGAGAAGGCTTTACATCGACGACGGGTATACGATAATTCCCTCGTTTACATTCTTCCACCTTCTCCTTCTCTCGTTTTATGTTTTCGACGGGAACATGCTAAACGGCAATAATCCGGTAACGTTCGAGGTATAAAACGCATTGCGTGCGTTTCGCTGTAACGTGGGTTACAGGAGACTAGGTCTCTTCGTAAAATTAAATCCCCGTGCACGAGATAAATGAGATTTGTGTCTGGAATTATTTCAGAAATAAAATAAGCAGGCCAGTAGAGATGGACGAATCGTAGAATAACCGATAATTATAAAAAATGTAGACTTTTAATTTATATTACTCTTTTGTAGAAAAACCATTTGTTGTTTTATATGAGCAACATTTTTAACGAAAATAATAATAAAATAAGCTAGTCGATTTGTAATAAGCATTGATTAACAACTGATACTTTCATATATAAAAGTAGCGCGTTTAAACATATTTTAACGAAGTATGTAATACGTAGTTGCATTAGTGATACTAAAAATGTATAAATAAATATCTAAGAAAAATAAATTGACAAAACTTACAGAAAGACTGTTCATGTATTGGCCTTGATTTTATAACATAAATCCAGTAGATAGAAAGTATAGAATTGAACCTTTTCAAGAAGATTCTGTTAACCTTAAATTACTAAACATTCGTTTAATAGTCTACCGACCGCTGCCACTTCCCCGAATTCGACATGCTTTCGACTTTTCTATTTGTTAAATTAAGGATTGATAATCTTTTAAGGGTCTAATCATCTTTTAAGGGTTGCTACTTTGTTTGTAATGAATGGAGGTATAAAAAATATGCATGTGTTTAATTCGTAGTCAATGAATCGAATGGCTAACGATAGAGTAACACTGAATTTATTTTAGTAATCTATGTTTAAAATAAACCTAGCATGTAAATTTTTTTACGTACAAGTAATTTTTTCTTTAAACGTATTTTACGTCTTACGTTAATTTATTATTTCTAAATTTTACCTGACTTACACAGTATGTCGGAAAAATAACGGAACTTTTTAAATAAAACAAAAAAACAGTTAGTCATTTTGCAAAAATTATTTCTTTTTATTCAAAATACATCCCTTCTGCAGC
>JAIFRP010000097.1:366577-379790 GCA_032403825.1 Odynerus spinipes | reverse complement strand
AGAGAGAGAGAGAGAGAGAGGGAGAAGCGAGGAGGTACGAGGGAAGGAGAGAGGAAGAAAACCCGAAGTACAGTTCATATTCATATGTGGCGTTACAAAAGTGAGAAAATCAATATCAGTCGTTAGAGAGTACCTACTCCATCCATCCAACCATTCAACCATCCATCCATACGTCATTTTTCTTGGCCCATCCATCGTCCGTCCTTCTTCTCTTTCCAGTTTTTTTTGGTCCCACCCTTAACTTCTCTACTTCCTTCATCAGCTACTCTCCCCCCTTTTCAAGTACACACACACACACACACACACACACACTTCTTCTTCTTCTTACTGAAGTGTTTTTCCTCCCTATTTTCCTTGAACTTCACAAGTGCATGCGGTCACCGATCGAAACTTCATAGCACCGTGTTTCACGCTTCCTTCGACTCATCCGGAAGTCAAAGGAGTCGAGAAAGCTCTATCGCGCCGGATGGCGTGCAAAGTTATTCAAATTATTTAAATTAGATCATGCTATGTCCGTAGAAATGTTGAAGAACACACGAGCTCGCTTACTTACTCGGGCACGAAACGTGTATGGAGAAAGATGTGTGTTACATGTTACATACGTATACACGTGTACATCGTCGTCGTATCGACGAAGTAGGCTACAGGAATTTTACCGGGCCGGAAGCGAGAGAGGCCCGCGGGCAAACGCTTCGCGTGAGAAACGTTTTGATCGGCGGATAATCAGGATTTCCTCGAAAGTTCGCATTAAAAAAGCCGCGCGCTCTCGTTCGCGAGAAATCCGTTAAATTATTCTCCCACGAAACGACCGTGCTATCTGTTACACGCTCCTTCGACGCTCGAATAATTTTACTTGAACGCTAATTCCGAGAAGAAGAAATAAACGTGGCTCGTTGCGGTATTATTTGTTCCTCTGTAATTTCAATAACAAATCGCGGACCGTTGTTCCTGTCAAGAGGGGAACAAAGAACGATGCGCCTCCCACTTTCGAGAAAACACTAGCAAGGAAGATGGGAGAGTCTCGTCGATGGATGGATAGATCGATGTGGACCGGAAGGAAATGGCACGTGTTGCGGGAAAATATCTATACCGGCTATGAACCAATATGCGCCCCTCGCTATGAATAAAACAGTAAATTCTTTTTCCTTCTGACCTATATACATATGTAGGTATGTATATCCGTATAGGTATATATAGATCGGTACACCATATATACATATACACCTGGAATGTATATAAACTAACCACGGAAGGTTACGAGCATACGCTTTGCTCGATAATGCTAAATTTATTTACGACCCAGCCACCACACAGACGTTTGCGTAACGCCGGTTGTCGGGTGAATGCCCCCGAACCCCCATTCTATTCTATATTTATTTTAAATAAAACCGCTCTGTCGTATAACGTCGTTCAATAACTTCGGAAGAGGTCGTGAAAGAATATAAATTTCAAATCGCTTGGTACGCTTTTTCAAATTCGGTGACCTGGAATCCATTATCTTTTCCTTTCTTTTTTACCTTTTTCTTTATCTCTCCCTTGAAAACCTTCGTTAAACCAAAGGTAGAACGTACGTGCGTAGATAGGAGAGGACGTACGTACGATCGCTTTAAATCCCGCGGCTTTAATCGGGTCATTCAGACGATGAGTAGATTCCTGCACGTACCCTCGATAAGTGATACAAGTTGGATATGGATCAGGCCAAGTGGTAGGTACCCGTATGTAGACCGCCATCTATCCGCGGAAATTTCAGTCGCGTCGTCACACGTCGTCGACATCGTCGTTGTCGTTGTCCGGACGGTGTCGTCGTCGTTTCACGGCGTTACGCGCGCACGTCACCGCGAATTCGCGATACAGTAAAATCCCGTGCAACACGGTCGTTAGATTATTACGAAATACGATATTATGCGAATTCGTGTAAAAAATAAAATTTTATTCAAAAGATTACCTTCTTCTATGCAACGTGAAAATGAAAAATCTTCGACGCGTGCCATCTTGTCCCCGAGGTTTCCCTAATTTCCTAACCGTCTTACACGGGAGTCTACTGTATACCTAATCGATTTAAAAAGCCTCACTACCGGCGGTGTTGTACATACTTTCCCTCTTTCTCCTCCTTCTTGCTTTGTACACTCCTTCAGACTCGAAGATATTTCAACTTACAAGATATCTTCTCGTTCAGGAATGAACGTGCTTCTCTATATTACGCTACGTTCAAGCCGATGTATCTACTGGTATAATCTATCAAGCATTGTCTCCTTCAAGGAGATAACACGCCAAAGTTAAATGGGAAAGTAAAATTTACTCCGATAAGAAGCAAAAGGCCGATGTTTTTTACGACGACAATGATTCTGATGATAAAAAGCGTAAAAAACATTGCGTTCGCACGTACATATTTCAAGAACGTTATCTGGTACTCTCTCCTGCGCAGGGTTATCTAATCGAGAATTTTAATTGTATCGAAATTCCTTGCTGTGTAAACTAATCGATATCGTATGGCGCGTATCGTTTTCTTAAGACGGAATGACGTTTACAAAAAATTACCATCGATCCTTCTTGCTGTCGCACAAACGATGATATATATATATATATAAGTACCTATATATTATATTATATAATATGTATGTATAATGAATCGATGATCGATGCGACGCATCCACGTGTCGGCGGTAAGATTAATGATAATTTTTAAGTGGAATATTAATTTTCCGAAAATCCAACGAGTCGTACGATCTCAACGAGAATATTATTGATAATCGTAATGAACCAGCCACGGCGGTGGCCGCGGATAAATCATTCGTAAAGTTGATCGATAATTGAAGAAGACGGCGGAGCGTCGCCTGCATTAAACACGAACGAAGGCAGTTTCTCCGAGGCAGAAGCGGACCTTCGTAGCGATCGCAATAATTCATGAGATACGACGAAATACCTTTATTCCGTAGATTGGACGCAAAGCTTAAAGACACGTCGGATATATTTATAGAGATCTCGTTTTCCAACGATTATATTGACCGATCGCATCGACCGCCATTTATCGTGCGATGTCGAACATAACGCGCGCGCGCACGACGCGACGTAAGAACGCGGCAATTAAAATAATTGGAAGGAGTTTTTCCTATTTAATATCACTCTGAGCTATTATTATTAGCCGCGACATGACGTTATCGTAGCTAACATCTTTACAATAATTATACGAGATATTTTCGTGATCTCGTTAAAAAAAAATCAAAACAAGCCTATTTTAAAATATTGACTGCCACATAAGTTTTATGTTTCGAGGCCACAATAGAATTTTCATTATTTTAAGTGTTTTTATGATAAATATATTAATGATAAAATATTAAGTAAGAAGATTAAATAAGTTCAAATTCTTGTCAATAATGCGTTTATCTAGCTGATGGCCACCCATAATCACCATGTATCTACATTGCACCCGATTACTTTTGATAAACTGTTTAAAAAAAATTAAAGTGACTTAATGAATTTAAAATGGCGCTTGCGATTCGTCTAACATAAAGTTGAGATGAAAATTTGCAAGATTCATCCTCGTCGAGTATAGCTGCGTTGAAAAAGTTACGCCATTAAATTTAAAAGATGGAAGAACGAACATATATCGTACGAAAATTGTATGAAATATGTTCAAGAAAGAAAAATGTCGCACATTTCGGTACACGAAATGCAAAATTTGAATAAAAAAGTAACGTAAGTAAACGTTAAATGTAATAACGTTAATAACGTTATTACATTTACGTAATAACGTTATTAACGTTATTACATTTACTACTTTTTTGTACAATGTTTTTATGAGTAACGTAATAACGTAAAAGTAGCTACGTACTGCAAAGATTTCTATGGTCGGTCCTATTTCTGCTTAAAACTTGAAATATTTGAATATAATACATCGTAGTACTTAACTTTTGTAAAATATTATATTCTGATGAAAATATTCAATTGTTGAATAGCGCACTTTTTATTTCACTATGTTACCTAGTTATTTATAACGTTGAAAAGTTTTAAACTATCACATTCACTTTACTTTGATCATCCTAAATAAATTTAGTTGCGCCGGTCACAGTTGACCGCCATGGCAATTAACATATTAATAAAAAACTTTGCTAGCATACTTAATGAAGTACTTTGATATCATATTTTATTAAGATCAAATTCAATGAAAAAAAAACTCTTGTATTAATAAGTTACACCGAGATCTTTTGTCTAGAAGTACTTTTGTCTCAAAGGAGAAGACGTCTCGTGATATTTCGCCGGCGACACTTATGTATATACATATGTACTTACGTGGGACATGTCATGTACCTATAATATATACGTATACCGGTAGTCTCGGAACAGTCCCATCGTATCTACCCACAAACACGAGAGTTCTCGCAAAACGAGCATTAACAATAACGCCCGGCAGGGCTTTAGTGTTGGGATAAGTTTATCCGCGAAAAAAATAGAGACGCAGAAACACGCTAGAATTATTAAACATATTACTTACACAGAGAAGTGATATAGGAAGCACTTCCAGCCGGTGGGACGTTCCAGGAAGTTGTAAACTTGACCCTGGAAGGTTGCTTTCCCAGCACGCCGATGTTCTTTAACGTGATAACGACCCTCCCACGTGTTACGATCACCGCCGGTTCCAGTGCCACCCAACAGTAACCTGGGATCGACACCTGAAAAATCGTGAAATATGGATCAATAAACGTCTGCGACAACCGGCGACTTTAACATAGTGAATTGAAATTAGGCTCCCTTGGTCTTACAGTTGCTTTAAAATCCGAAAGGGGGAAAAGGAAACGTTACCCTAATCGTCGCAAAGAATATTTATTATATACATGGTAGGTATGTAATTACGAGCGGAGAACCCAACTCGATTGGTGCGTGTATACCACTCGTTTCTCGAACGATATTTAACGATTATTATGCCGAACGAAATACCCTGGCCTTTACTTACGACCAAACGAATTATCGCGTTAACCTACGTCGGCTTCTTTCATACTGTAGATACGTAGGTACTAATGTCTGTGAAGTTAGCACCGCAACTTATTAACTTATTGTTAGAAAAATTAATAACTGTGCTGACTTGTGCTGCGAATAAAAATCTTGAAAATTATTTTTAAACGACAAAACTTTTTTCAAAACAGCTTAAGTTTTAAAGTTGTGCTAGATTGTGCTCGTCAGATAGAAGAAATTGAGTTGTTATACAAATCTCGTGCGGTCAGCCATTTATGAGATGTAGTCTAGGAAAAAAATTAAAAATTTTTGAGAAATCTAAATTTTAAAGTTATACTGAATTGTTCTCAATGAATATGACTATTTATTCACGTAACAAAAAGTCGTAGGGTAAATAGTTTTCGAGATATAAGCGTGAGATAGAAAAAAAATATCAGCTCCTATCTTAGAATCTAACATTTACATTCGAAGCGTACACAGAACTATAATAATATCGTCAAAACGGAAACAGATAGTGTTATCGGTTGAAACAAAATGTGGAAGTATGAAGAATGTCTTATTCTTCTTATTCTGAAGCATTCGTCGCTCCCGAAAAAGAGCTTAAATAGTTTGAAGTACAAAGCTTTTATGTAAGCGATATGAAGTCCTATCGATGATAATCGATGATAATGCTTTTCTCTCTGGAATATGATCAAACCAATCATACGATAATTTTTGGTGCTTGTTGAATTTTCAAAGTATACATTCTCAGGAAAATCGTCTGGATGCAACCTAAACATAACTCAGACGCAACCAAGAATCAAATATACTCGTAACACTCCATCAATAAACGTTCTCATCGCATCGTGGTATCTCCTCGTTACCAGAACACGTTCTGGTCAAATATTAAGATAGCCACAGCACGAATTTCGCATTGTGGCCCTTTTGAATATGCCAAAACGCGTTCTAAGCGTTTTCGCAAGTGCCACGATGCGAATTTCACATTGTGGCCTTTTCTAACATGCCACAACGCGTTGTAGTCAATTTTTTCGCTCAGTAAGGATTTTCGGCCTTGGAGCTTAACATAAATACCATTCTGAAGTATCGCGAAGAGATTTTGTTTTAATAGTTACCTACTTTCGATAATCTCGATAGAAGGAAATAAATACTGCGTATATTATATACGCACTTAAAATTAGTACGAAATGTGCAGTTCGGATAATGGATGTTCCGATAATCGAGGTTCTACTATACGCCTATTAGTCCAATCGGAATAACTAAAATTTGGACCGACTTCTATTCAAAGACACAACAGCAGCGCCAATTTTTCTGTAGGTTCTTTGCACCTACAGGAACATGCCCTTAAGTTTTCGTAAAACTCCTACCTGTTTTTTCGCAATTAAAAATTGCTAAAAATTAAAAAGTCGATTTATTTGAGTTATTTTTTGTTTGAATGCGTTTTATAGAAAAATGCTTCCTACAAAAGTTTTGCATCATAATGGCCTCTATAAAATAGGTCCTATGCAAAAATGATCCAACATTGTTAGTTAAGCAGTTAATTACAGTTGAAAAAAATCTCATTTTACTTTTTGCATCCGTTATCAGTCATTTATTGCTAAAAAAACAGGTAAGATTTTTACGAAAAGTTAAGAGCATGTTCCTGTAGGTCCAAAGAACCTACAAAAAAATTGGCGGTGCTCTTGTGTCTTTGAATAGGTCTCATGTCTATTCCACCTGGACTATATTGCTCGTGTTTCTTTGAGAGTTTTGAATAAACCGTCCTCCAAAGATAATACCAGTATACTACTTACGTACAAATGCGCGCACACTTTTATCGATCCCAGCGTCAATTCAATTTACAGCCCGTTTTATTTCATCTCACGCGCATTGCACGTTACCTCAAGTCGATACTTCTTATCGAACTCGCACGGATTTGCTTCGCAGTCGGAGCTTGAAAAGAACGTAACGAGAACGAACGATGGACTGAACGACGCATGGTGGTAGGGGGTGGAGCAGGAGGACGAACAGAGATACATAGGTGATGGTTGCGTCGAACAAAGAGAGCTAAAGGAGGATAAAAAAACGTATGGGGGCTCGAAAATGGAGTCGTTTATTACTCCTTTTTTTACCTTGAAATAACCTCCAGCAGGGTTTCGAAGCATTCTACTACGTAGTACTATGGCCCTTCCTCCATCCCTTTCTTCCTTCCTTTTTCTTTCTTCAACGTTTACTACGTCTTTCCTTATCAAGAATACATTAGCTCCTCTAACCCCTCGCGAATGACGATTTATAAAGAACGCCAATTTGCAATGCTGACGGGCCCGTTAGTGTCGGTGGAATACACTTTAGGAGAAATTGCAGTTAGCTTTTACGAGGCAAGCCATCGAGCCCTACCGTCAATTAACCTTTCTAGGGAGACGGGGGTGGGTTAAAGAGGGGGGCGGGGGGATATAACGAGAGGAAAGAAAGGAAAGAATGAAACGAGCGCTTAGTAATGCCGAGGTTGGGTGAGTGGTACTTATATTCTCTCTCGTCTCGCTGATGGTCTTCCTCCGTATGCTGGAATTTCTGTAAACGTTCGAACGTCGCCCGGTGCTGTTGTTGTTCCCGTCATTCTCGCAGGCTATCACGAAGACGGCTTTGTTTCGTGCGGTAGGTTGCATAGTCCTAAAGGGCTAGGCCGAGAAGACACACCACCACCGCTACGACCCTCGACGCTGCCTCTTCCATTTATCTCCTTGACCTTGAGTCATGTTGACTAGAGAAGGGAGATCTCGTTGTCTCGAAACCGATCCCTCCTCTTTTTCTTTTCTTCTCGTTGTAGTCCGTCTCTGCTGACTATGCTTTTACCAACAACCGCTGCTGCTTCGTATTCGGAGAAGAAAGAAGTACGATAAGGAAAAAAACGAACGCGGGAATAAAGCAGGGACTTTCGTCTCGATTTCCACATCGCAAGTGAACTCGTCGTGACGTTACGAAAAAAAGCTACTATTGAAGAGCCACCGCTGTAAGAGTAGCTCGACTGGCAGCCAAGCGGCCGGCCGCACCAGCAGACTGTGATCGCAATCCAATTATTGCGATAAGTTAGTGTTGACCATGCACGGCTTACTTTCGACTCGTAAAAGTAACCTGTTATGTAATTACCCTGACCATTATATGACAGCGAGGACGATGAGAGATGGCGAATGGAAAAAAAACGAAACAAAATGAAAAGAAGGAAGCGGCGATCTCGAAAGTTTGTAGAACGTGAGCGCTCGCTAAAAACTCTTACTGCGCGTTCCTAACTACCCTCGTAAAAGCGATGCACGTACAACTCGCTTTCTCGGGAGAATCGCTAAATTGAAACCCGTGCTTCTCTCTCTCTCACACTCTCTCTCTCTCTCTCTCTCTCTCTCTCTCTCTCTCTCACTCTCTGACTCTTTCTTTCTTTTTTTCTTGATTAATCTCGTTAGTTTTATGACCTGATCTAATGACCGCGCTAAAAGTAACAAAACAACCAAATTAATTTTAATTTGAAACGTCCGCTATACAGAAGTTCTCGCAGACTCGACATTCGCTTCATTGTTCCATGTTAAGAGGAATCATTCAAGAAATCATAGTACTCGTAATTAAGCCCCGTATACTCGAAATTGTAAACTGTCAGTATGATCCATAGTACCCATAGTTCAGATCGACATAACCGGCTTGTCGTCATCACCGCGTACAAAGTAAGAGTCGCTAATATCAGAATAACTTTGTTTTTTTTAAATAGAATACTATATTTTTTATACCAAAATATGGTAGAGTATCGAATTCTGAATAAAAATGTATTGATCTTTATTAACCCTAAACCTAATAGCTAACGAGCAATTTCACCTGATTACTTGAAAGTTTTCTTCACGTAATATCAAGTTGGAGATTCAACCTTATCACAGATTTCCTATCACAGATATTACGTGAAGAAAATTGTCAAGTAATCAAGTGAAATTACTCGTTAGCTATTAGGTTTAGGGTTAATAAAGATTAATACATTTTTATTCAGAACTCGATACTCTACCATATTTTGGTATAAAAAATATAGTATTCTATTTAACAAAACAAAGTTATACTTCAAATCTCCGAAACGCCTCCACCTATAAAAAAAAATTAACACACTACATAGTGTACCCTTTTAAACCATGTATTAACTTAACTTAACTTTTGTATATAACATTTTGTTGTGCAACGCATATTTTGGAAGTTATAAAGGTGCACACGTTGCGTGGACTACCCTGTATATCTAAAGCACCGGCTTACCTAACATAAGTTCTTAAAAGTAACAGTACAAGGTGTTACGCTTAATTCGGAGTTATAAGAGTTGGAATGATTCACCTTAAAATCCGATCGCTCGTTTCTCTTTCCATCTCTATCTCTATCTTTATATCTCTCTTTCTCTCTCCTCCTCGCTCACTCTTGTCGTCAGTCCCCTTCTAATTCCGATCTAATTCGAGGCAATCGAACGAACGAGAGGTTCGATTACTCCGCGTTATTTCTTCGAGGAGTATGTCATTTATAAATATTGAAGTATCCGGCATTGTTATCGAAGACGACAACGAGTGGCGTGGTTACTGGAAACGATTACTTGATACATTTTTTAGAATCCATCGACGATAAAACGACGCATCGATTAATCTCGCGACTCGTCGAGGCCATGGTCATTCCCTACTAAAATCGAATATTAAAATTGAGTTTTTTTTTAAGTCATTAATGTACGTGACTATGGTTGCAATTTTACGGATCATCGTGTTATTCCATTTCGTGTAAAAAATTCTTGGATGAAATGCTTGTGTAAAGTATATCAATGAACCCTATGCAGAAACAGTACCTACTGTCTTCGTTTTATAAAAAAAATTAGTTACATTAAGAGATTAATGTAGAATGAATTTCTAAGATTAGTGATCGAAAGTGCTTTAAAATGGTAAGAGGTAATGCAACAACAATAGACAAGTGGTAAATATTTGAAGGACCCTAACGAATCTTTCGGAAGATTTTCATTTTTGAAAAGAAGAAGAGCTTTTGCTACGAAACGTGACGCGCCATCGCTCATTTTTGACGACAACAGTTATTCCTGCAGGATCGTCTTCCGAACCCTTTCTCATCGAACCCTCCCGGTAACCTGTCTATAACGGAGGAACCATCTTCCGAAACGCTTCCGCCATCAGGATATGACGTCATCGACTATCCCTACCACCATGATACTCGCGTAAGCCGATGCTTCATCGTCAATATTTAAGGAATACACAGGGGGCGTCCAGAAAATTGCAATTAATGGACAGGCGGCCAAGATTCGCTACGGGAAAATATCCCAAGACACGCGTCTGGACTATTTCTTTCGGAGCTAACGAGTCAATGCTTTAAAACGTTCTAACGATACCGTTAGATTGTTAGGTTAGAAACTTTTACAAGATAATATAAAATTAGATTCACGGAACTGATACCGTTAATAAATTATTCGAATGCCATAAAAATAATTTTGATATCAAATCAGATCTTGGGTATTGCAAGAAAGTTTTCGAACAGAATTATAAAATTATATTAATCTATGCGGTCGTTGTAGCTTAAAGATTGTTAAATAGACTTCGTGACGCCAACTTAATTGTATTTATATAAATAGATATATGTAATCAATATTAAGTGACCAAGAAAGTTCTGTCGTTTTCGTTCCTCAATTTTTTAAAAGTAAAACAGTTGAATTTTATCAAAATGGAATTTATAAATTACTGATATAATGGCGAATATTTTAATCAATAAAGTTATTATAAACAAACATATAACTACGTTTTCATTTTAATCGTAAATAGCGAGAAATCTTGTTTGTTTTCCTGACAAATACAATAATTAAGTAATACAATAGTTCACTAATACTTTTGTACTATTTCATTAATATAATATTTACGAAAATCCGAGTGATATACTTAAACTAAAATTATTTTAATTCCACTTGTTTCTATATAACTTATTCGCACAATCACATCCTCCATCAATCACCACTAAGCTTTAGCAAAAAGGATATATTCTTTCAAGGAAGTATCTTTCACCCCTTTTCTCGGTCAAGCTATATAAATACAGAGCACGTATAAGGTAGGGTCGAAGGTAGGGGGGAAAAGATGAAGTTAAGAGCTGGGTATCTTACCTCCGGTGAAGGTGTCATTGTTGTCGGACTGTAAGGTGGCACTGGTATCGGAAAGGGGCGATGGTGCAGGCCTTAAATCCGACGGCGGCTCCAATCTCAGTAAATCACTTCCGCCATCTCCACCGCTTCCTCCATTTCCTCTTCCTACCTGTACAATCGTCACATTCAGAGGTCCCCGGTTACCTGTCGTAAAACAGAAGAGACATCGATAAGCTACTACGGCAGGGGTATTCGTTCTCGGAGATAAAATGGCGAAGACGAAGGCTACGAAGTGGATCACCACGAGATCGTCCGAATTGTATAGGTAGGTAGCTACGTGTATCGCTGTATGAGAAGTGCGAAGGACGAAAGGATAAGAAAAGAAGCTAATCTTGTTATCATCGGCTACCCACGCTAGACGTTTGCTATTAGATCGAGCGTGACACGGTCAAGCTGATTATCTCAGCCGGGCAAATACGAAGAAAGGACATCGAACGGTATTGTTTGCAAACGCGTGTCAAACTCGACGTGGCGTATCGAGGAATCGTCGATAAAATCTGGAGAATTTCGGGCGAAAATTTATCCTCCTTCCTATCGTCCTTCCGCCGTCACGTAGGTACCTACATACATATCTCGCGTGTCTCTTTTTCCCTCTCCTTCTTTCTTTGCCTTTTTCCCTCGTTGATCGTTCGTCACTGATACACACTCTTCCATTTCTCTCTCTTTTCTTTTTATCAGAAGATAGAAGAATGTTCAATCGCGAAATGAAATATGAAATATTGAAATATTCGATAAAGGGAACATATTCGATGACAAATGTTCTTATTCTTAATATTTTTTATCGATCATCGACCTACATTTCCATTGATATTTTTAGCTTTGTTAAAGTCTTTATTTAAAAAAAAATGCATCCACGAGACAGAACCGCGATAGAAGATTAAAGAAACGGGACGAAATTTACGAAGCAAGATGGTGTCGCGTAGAGAAGGCTGGATCATCGGCACTTCTCGACGATGTCGCTAAGTGGTAATTAACCCCCGTGTCATTTTCTCACCCCTCTTGGGTAAACCGAGCTAAAATTGAATCCGTTTAACCGAACGGGACGAAAGGAGGAGTAATAAGGGGGAGGGGTTGATTTGTATCCGTCGTTCACCGACGGAGACAGACAGAGAGAAAGAGAAAGAAAGAAAGTGGGAGAGAAACTCGGTGATAGGAAAAAGAGTCCGGGGTCGTCGTGGGATAATTCGATGCAGAAACCCGAGACTCATCGATTTAACGATCGATTTTAAAGCGAAAGGTGAGAGATAGGGTCGAGGCAAGGAAAGTAAAACACCCCGGGAAAATTATTCATGATGTTGCAATCTGTGGCGGACGCGTCGGGTGCCTCGTGTTTTATGGAAGAGATACGCGTCGAGGGAAAGAAGGAATCTCACGGTAGAGCTACCTTCCCTAGATTACGAACAAAATTGCCAAGAAATCCGCAAGAGTTCACGTCGGAAATGCTGCGATTCGCGAGTTTTCGTTTGCGTTCTAGTAAAAAGAGGTAAAAAATCTCGCGAGGAAGAATCAGGCGTGTAAACAATCGACCTTTTCGCTAATCAAGCCACTTGTGAGGAGAAATGGTGTGTCTAATTTAAAAAAAAATGAATTAGGACTAGTCTCAGCTAAGTATGGATGACTTCTTGTCATATTGTTAATATTAAAGCCAATACAGTACAATATCTTTATAAATTCATCACAAAAAGTTTTCCTATAAAATGTTAATGCATAAATATTGGTAATGAAAATGTTACAAGTCCGTTTATTGTAATAAAAAATTAACAATTTAAAGTTGTAAATTTATCTGGGAAAAAGCCAACAAATTTAGCGGAACAACTTTGTTATCATTGTATACAAAACTTCAAGACCTAAGAAAAGATAAATGTAGCGATATGATTACCTTACTGCGTTACATATCTCCTATTCACTAAATATTGTACGAAGCTGAGTACAAAAGACAAAAGTAAAGAATGAAATACGAATAAAAATATTATTATTCTATCTCAATGAAATAGTTTACTTTATAGAGTTGTTTAATTACAAATTATTTTATAATATTACCAAAAATATATCTCAATAAAGTCAATTTTACGTTTACTTACATGTCTTCATTTT
>JAIFRP010000097.1:326754-352767 GCA_032403825.1 Odynerus spinipes | reverse complement strand
TTTCTTCTTATTTCTCTTTACACTTTTTTTTACTCAGGCACGATATCGCGTTATAGTTGCACGAACGCCTACATAATTATGTCTTTGTACCGTCTTCCCGCTGACGAAACAATGCTTCCTTCGAGTAAAAAGGAAACCAGGCCAATTCGGACCTAGATTTTGTAGGACATCAAAGAAACGCCGTTAAACGAAAAGGCAAGTAGGTTGAGACTCCGCCGTCTATGTCGTATTTCGTTTCGTGTAAAACATCGTCGCACGGGTAACGCGTATTTCACGCTCGAAGCTCTTCCAATAATGATAGCAGATATCTAGTGAAAAAAAGGAGGAAAGGCGGGGTAGGTATAATAAGTTCTAACGAGTCTCGATTATATACCTACGATGGTCGTCCGAATCGCCGTTGTGGAAAAATGAACGCTAAAATTACCACGGTCGAATGATCGTTTATAAATTTCTGATGAAATGAACAAAAAAGCTATATATTTTTCTGTTCTTATTAAAAATTCAAATAAAAAAGTAATTTTATTATTAGCATCTAAAAGTTATTTTGGTTAATATTACCGTACTAAATTGATCGTTACGTGCATTCAATCGTAAAAAATATAGTTATATAAAAACCGGTAACTTGACCAATCCAGTAGAAATAGATATATCATATAAATATAAATGATCGATACGTCTAGTGTTAATACGGGATCGCCGCTCTACTGCCGACCAAAGGCCAATAAAAATAGGGATGTGTTAAATTATTCCGAACGAGTAACGTTCGATCACATCGGATCGCTGTGCAAGATAAAAGATAGAAGACCAAGGAAGTCCTCGTTGATGGGATCTATTTGCAGATCGCTCGGGATAATATTGACACAATCTCGGGGTGGCATATTTTAACCGATCGCCTTATTACATTTTTATTCGAGATTATCGCCGTTCTTTCCGACTTACAGCAAATCGGATTGAGGGGCAAAGTTACATATTTCTTATTTAATCCTTTTCCCTTTTTTTCGCCTTTTTCTTATGGAGTGATTAGCATTGCTTTTTTTGTTGTTGTTTTATTGTTCCTTATTATCCTTCCTATTATTATTCTTTTTTATTTCTGTTCGTCTATGTGTTATTGTTTTTATTATTATTATTATCATCTTCAAATACACTGACAGTTTTCAAAAACCCCATTTTTGGTGGGGAGATTAACGTTGCTTGTCTTGTTTTTTATTCTGTTTTATTATTATTCTTTAATAAGGTTATTCTATGTTGTTGTTATTATTATTTTTGAATACTCCGAACGTTTTCGATGATCTTTCGCATCGGTAAGCATCGGGAAAAAGAGCAAAAGGAAGAGAATAAAATAGAAACCCCGCTCAAAAGTTACGTCGATGCGGGGAAACGTGTTTGAGAAAGTTCCACGCTGGCTGGCTGACGCTAGAGAGGATAATAAAAACGAGGCTTTTGGGGAAAAAGACACCGTGGAACGGAAGGGCCATAGAATGTAAATCGAGTGTTAAAAATGAATCTCCTCGGGTGATCGCGTTTCCACCAGACGTACCTACGAACGCACGTATGTATGTGTAATGTAGTACATACATGTATGTGTGGATCTATGTATATACATAGATTTACGTATGCCGGAAGTACGTTTTCTAGGGGGTTACTTTTTATCGAATATGTATGCATCCTTCTTCCTTCATTAAATAAAAAAAAACATCGACTAGGAGGTAACTAGAACGTACTGTAGATAAAAAAAAACGATTTTAATCGAGACACACATATGTCGTCCGTAATAATCAGCGATACCGAAAGAGATTTAATCTCTTTAACGATAAGTGTTTAGCCCTTTGCGCCACAAGTGTGCTCCCTGAGCACATGCCGTGTTTATACCAACACTGCCTATCGATTTTCTTAGATGGGTATCCCGTAAGAAAGAAATTAAGGGAAATAAAACCTATTGTACAAAGATTCTACAACGAATATTTTTATTATCCTACGTTCCGTTATTCACGCAAAAAATCAGAATTACTGTCCGACTCATCACGCGTCAAACCTAAACACGATAATGCAAATGTCATGAAGATCCCAAATTGTACTTTTCCATTATCTTTTAGTCGATAAATTAAAACTTTTAGTAAATTAATCAATTCAACAATGTCTACATAAATCGACGAAAACGAGAGAGACTTATTGTTCGTCAGAAACATTTAACATAATTGCATGAGAGTAGCAAGTATTCAATAATCAATACTATGCTCAACGAAGAGAAAAAAACAAATTTATCGGGGAAAATCGTTGATCGATTTTACGAAGAAAATTATACCTATCCTTTCTTTCTCTCTTTTTTCTTTTTCTCTTTCTTCCTCTCTCTCTCTCTTGCTTTCTCTTTCTCTTTCTCTCTTTTTCACCAGCTTCTACAACTTCAACTCTCTTTTTGATCTGTCCTTCCATTTGTCCTACCCCATTTCTAATACCATCACCTTTCACCACTTCATTTTACCTTATCTCTTGCCTTCTTTTCCCTATTTCTCTGTTTATTTATATTATATTAACTCTTTTTGTTAATTTGTTTGTATTTTACTTTATTCTACTGTATTTTTATCTTACTTTTCTTTGTTTTTATATATTTTTTCTTGTTCTTGATTTTTATTAGTTTTTATTTATATTTCTATTGTATTTTTATTGTTATTCATTTTCTACTTTGTATTCCTTTCAGTCGCAGGCTTATCTTGTACATGACCTAATAAATAGTTCTTCTTCTTCTTCTTGTTTCTCTCTGTCTATCTCTTTTTATTATTTTAACTTGGCAAAAGATAAAAGGGCCGACGTCGCGCAAACAGAGAAGAAAACGTCATTAATCGATTTCCCTTTAAGCCGGCGTTTTGCGCGCCATATATCACACGCACGTTGCTCTCCCCTTTCAAGCGCGCGCGTGACTAGAAGAAGGACAACAACGTCGCCGCGTGTCGGCCTTACCTTATGTTTCTACTACTTTTCCATTATCGTTCATAGAAAACGATGGTGACATACATAGCTTGTTTCCATCATCGATGGAAGGAACGCGAAACGTAAGAAAGCGCGCGCGCGCGCACGCGAGAGAGAGAGAGAGAGAGAGCGTGGGCCAGTCGATCGTGAGCGTCGCAGACAAAAGGAACGAGAGAACGATGAGGAGATATCCTTTGTGTCTCGTAACTTTGCCCTCAGGAAAAGGAAATATGGGAGGAACGGGTTAGAAACACAGAGAAAAAGAGAGTGAGAGAAAAAGAGAGAGAGACATACAGACAGACACACCCTGCGACTAATTATAGCTTTGCGCGTTCTCTTATAACTGGGAGAACGATAACTCGTCCCTTTAATTGCGAAAACGCGCAGCACCCGCTACGCGTCCA
This sequence comes from Odynerus spinipes, assembly GCA_032403825.1. Taxonomy (NCBI): domain Eukaryota; kingdom Metazoa; phylum Arthropoda; class Insecta; order Hymenoptera; family Vespidae; genus Odynerus; species Odynerus spinipes. Next base: position 349,399 of record JAIFRP010000097.1, on the reverse strand, counting down.
ACGGATCCTACGTTACGGTTATAAAAAACAAAAAATCCAAAAGAGTGAAAGAGATAGAGATAGAAGGAAATGTGATCGATCGATTCGATTGAATAGAATTTGGAGAACGTACACTGACAATAATAACCCGCGCGCGAGATGAAATCGCGCGATGCTCGCAGCTGTTGCTAATTGGATACGGCTATCGACGATTAATTTCTCTCGATCGAGGAAGATTTCGATATTATCGACCGATACCTTCCATAAGGGGTAGAGAAAGAGAAAGAAAGAGATAGAAAGCACGAATAAACGCGCACGGGAATCGTTCCCGCTCGATTCATTCGTAATAGAGAAATTACTCGGTGCATTACGCGCGCTCTTTTTCACGCGATAGTCGTCGAGAAAAATATTCTCGGAACGCATAGGTACTTATACGAAATAGGGATGTTCCGAATACTAAAAAATCTGTATTCACGAATACGAATACGAATACGAATACGAATACGAATAGTACCTATTACCTGATCTCTGGAACTGACAGGCAACTTATAAACTTCAATCAAACGCATTTTAGAATTGTTTAGATATATAAATAATTATTTCAACAAATAATTTTCATTAGCTTATTAAATAATTTCATATATTGATTGATGAGACTAATTGCATAAATTTACAATAAGTATTATAGTTTCTTTTTATTACAACATATAAACAATTTTGTATGGGAACTCCTTAAGGTTACAAATGAGCCCCCCTCATTTTTCTAATTAACAGGGAGTATATTTTTCTCGTATTCGGATAGCTGTCATCATGATTGTTTACTTTTAACTTAAATGATTGTTTACTCGAAACATTTCTTTTGTATTGTACACTATTAAAGAGGTAGAGCGAAATATTCGTATCCAGAGGAAACTTGAGAGCGACAAAGAAAATTATCAAAGTAAACGTCTCTAAACCTATTCAGTAAACCAAATTGAACACATCAATGAAATCTTAAAATGAAATTGAAATACGAATACTTACAATGAAATCTATTATGTTTAAATAGTAAACATAAACAAAGGTAAACATAATAGATTTCATAAACGTTGTCGCCTTATTGTTACATTCCGATGTGCATACCAACAACGAACTCGCTATTGATTATAGGTTTCATATTTTTATTATAAAACAAACGCTTATATACCTATGTTTATATAAAATTTTTTTCTTATTTTTACTCATAGAATATACTGGTGAAGTTTGATCGTTTAATCCTGGGACACCCTGTATATACTTTTACTATTCATATAGTATTCGAATATTCGCATCTAATTTGGCGGATACGAATACAAATACACAATATTAAGCGAATATTCACCGAATCGAATACGTATACGTATATTCGAAAGATTACTAATACGAGTGTAATCGAAAAACGTCGACGCTCGGTATTCGTTTAATGAAATCAATAATAACGACCGTTTCGATCGATGGATGCCACGCGCTACGCACGCCGCTAGCGCGAGTTCCGCGATTAGGTACTACATTCAATTATGTAAACTCTCTTCCACAAAGCATCGCTATATTATCGATTTGCGTGGCTATATTGCGTTATTAAGCGTTTATGCAAACATCGTCAAAAGAATCGGCATAAGATACCGAAAGAGTGAGAGTGAGAAACCAAGAGAGAGAGAGAGAGAGAGAGAGAGAGAGAGAGAGAAATTTAAAAAATAGTCCCATAACATGAGCAACAAAATGTTGACACCATTGACCTAGTGATCTCCATAAAAATCGCTCTTAACTCATTCGCGTCATATAACTAGCAGCACTCGCGCCAGCTTATTATGGCGTTTAAATCATATGACGAGCTCAGCTCGCAATGCTGCAGTACCCGGTATAAATGAATATAGTTTAATGAATATGGTTCATGTGTATACACGAGAGTATTTAAATTTGACTCCATTGGGTTAACTATCGAAGTACAACGAGGATTAAGGTAGTAAGCACGCCAGTAGATGGACGAATCGTAGATTAATCGATAATTATGAAAAAACTAGACTTTAATGTGTTATTTTTTTATTTTAGGAAAAATGTTTGTTTTAAAAAACCAATATTTTTTGTAACGAAAATTTTTTCAAACGCCAAAAATATTTCGTAGGACGATCTTAAGTTCATTGAGCAAATGCTAGTCACTCGATTCGTAATAAGCATTGCTTGACAACTGACACTTTCATACGTTAAAGCAACGTGGTTGGACATATTTTAACAAGGTATGTAATACGTAATTGCATTAATAATATTAAAAATGTATAAATAAACGTCTAAGAAGCCAAAATGCAATGATAGAACTTTAAAAAAGACTACCCATGTATTGGAATTGATTTTATAACTTAAACTTTGTTAAAATAAGCAGTCATAATTTAAAAGTGTATGCATTATACTTTGAACTGTTGTTTATAAAAACAGTACTTTAAATACAATTCCTAGATTAAGAATATTACGAAAAATAAATCGACGTTCTAATTGATTTAACAATTAACTGTATCAAATAAAATTAAGTTTACACTACATTTAATTTAATTTAAATTAATTTAATATTTTATTATTTTTTCTTAAATTATGTTCTTTGTTATGATAAATGAAAAAAATAATGAATTGTTCTCTCATCTATTGGTCATCTATCGATGATAAGGGCTGAGTAGAATTTTCGTTACTTTATGCTTAAATAAATTAATTGTTTTGCATAGAAGTAATTTGTTCTTTAAATCTACAGATTTTTACGTGCGAAGCTTTTAATTTTTTTTATAATCAAATACAATATTTCAGTCAGGTAAAATGTTCATCTACTGACCTGTTTACCCTATATATCAAGAAGATTTGAGCAAGAAAGAAAGAGAGAGAAATTATTTTAAAAATGTTGTTACACAATAAGAGCAACATAATTTTGACATCACTGACCTAGTAATCTCCATAAGAACCGCTCGTAACTGCTAAAGTACAACGAGGATTGTGTGTCAAAAGATAACGAGCGGGAAACAGAAAGAGAAAGAGAGAAAAATTATAAAAAAAATTATTACGTAATAGGAGCAATATAATTTTTACACCACCGACCAAATAATCTCCATAGAAACCGCCCTTAACTGCTAAAGTACAACGAGAATTATGTATCGAAAGTGTGCGAGCGGGAAGAAGAAGAAGAAGAAGAAGAAAATGTTTTATTTCCTGGACTAAAGCCCTTTAGGAAAAAAATATAACAAATAAGAAGAAAAATGTGTACAGGTGGTTAAGTGGTAATAACAAATAGTCAGTTATAGTAATTAAGCCTAAGACTGTAACTACATCAAAGTTGAAATTAAGATTAAAATGCGAAAGAACAAAAATGAAAAAATGAAAAAACAAAAAAACCAATAATAGCGCGCGTGAAATAGATAATAACGCACGTAAAAGAGAGAAAAAGAGAGAAAGAGAGAGAGAGAGAGAAATTATTTAAAAAATTGTTACATAATACGAGCAACATAATTTCAACACCACCGACCTAGTAATCTCCATAAGAATCACCCTTAACTATCAAAGTACAATGAGGATTATGCACGAAAGGATTAATCGGGTCGATGCTTCGTAAGCGGGGAACTATTTCTCGAGTTCCTTCGAGGCTTGCGAGCGAGTACCTCACGAAAAGCGATGTTTTCAGGTTAGTAACCTCGTTGGTACGCGGGTTATCGACTACTCGGCCGAATAGCCGAAATCCAAATGATAAGATCCCTAATGGAAGCGCGACGATTGTTCCTTTTCGCATCCTCGCGAAGGACGATAGTTCGATATACATCGATAGGATCGATCGGTGAGACGAACGATGTATCGATACTAAAATCGAATCCCGATTCAAATTAAGAGGATCGTACCATAAATATGTAAGTTCGGTTACATTCGATAATTTTGTTACGTATTAACTATTGAACTATTGAAAGTATTACATTCGATAAATTATGTAATCACCATTATTATTATCATATTTATAACAGTTTCTCGTTATGAGGACAATTGGTCAATACCATCGGAATAAAATTTTTCGAAGAACGACAGACACGTTCACTTTCGCAACCGAACTTATTTATATCGAAAGTGGATATGTGGAACGTTACCTGTTGCGAGAAGACTCGAGAAACAGCCGGTCGATCGTGTGTAAATGTCGACGACTGAGCGGAGCGCGATCCTCTTCGGGTAAATCACATCGCAAGACACGCGATATTCTTCGGTAACGAAGTAACTTTGTGGTCCCGAGGTTGTCCCAAAGTCGTTGGGCAATAGGGAAAGACGAGATCTGCTTCCAGGTGATTTCGAATTCACGTGGCAAAGGGAAGCGACGATAAGGGTGAGTAGCGACAGCGAAGAAGAAGAAGATGAAGAACGTGTCTCTCTCTCTCTCTCTCTCTCTCGCTCGCAGAACACGTGTTTCCTTTGACGCGTGAAATACGCGCTATTTCCCGTGCATGCGTGATCCTCGCGTGCACGTGCACAGGAGAAGAGCCACCCCACCTCGTCGTTCCTCCTTCTCCTCCTGTTCTCCCTTCAACCCCTGTTCACCGCCGATCGTTTCACCAGCTCTTCGTCCTACTACCGTTACCACTACTACTACTACTACTACTACTAGTACTACTACTACTACTACTACTACTACTACTTCTCCTTCTCGTCCTACGTAGGTTGTCGTCCTTCCTTCGCGCACGATAACGAGAACGACGGTGCACCAGAACGACGACGACGACGACGACGACGACGATCGCGGGTATTCTCCTCGTCGAGAGAACGCGATCTCGTTCGAACTTTCCGGGGTGGAGGGGGAAGCTTAAAGGATATGTCAAATTTCGACGGCAAAAGAAAAAGGCAACGGCGAGGACGATGGACGGGCGAACAACGGGCACGCGCGGACGAGGTTGCCGTACCACCGGCGTAGCCTTTTATACCGGAGAGAAGAGGAGACTCTCGAGGAGAACTCGTCCTGCGCCGCGACGAACGGCTCCTGTCGGAGGTAACACGCGCGCCTGATACCACGGCGCAGCCAGAGCCGCGCACCCGACCTCCCATTTGCCGCCGACCTTCGCAGCGCTGCCAACCTACGAGTACTGGTACTACAAGATGGCGCGAGTGGCGGTAATATTTGAATCGTTTCTACTCCAGCTTCGCTTGCTCGCTTCTGGTCGCGCTGTTACGATTTCTTTTCTCTCGTGATCTGTTGACATCGCTGTAAATATAATTCCGTATACACGATGCCTCTATTTCTAATGTTCCTTTTTTTCTCGTATTAAAAGATGGCGTAACTGGCGGCAATTTTTTAATCGTTTCTACTCTAATTTTCGAATCGTTTCTACCTAGTTTCCAACCGATCGCTTCATTCCCCGTTTATCAGACCGCTTCCACCCTCCCTTCTTCTTATAATTTCTTTTCTCTCGAAATCTGTTGATATCTCTATAAATATGGTTGCGTATACACGATGCCTCTATTTCTAATGTTCCTTTTTTTTCTCGTATTAAAAAATGGCGCGACTGGCGGCTATTTTCGAATCGTTTTTACTCCCCCTTCTGCCCTCCCGCCATCTTCTTACAGTTTCTTTTCTGTCGCGCTCTTATTCATGTCGTTATAAACACGACCATTTCATACACACGATGCGACGCGCCTACTTTGAATGTTCCCTTTTCTTCTCGAGACCACTGGAACGTCGAGAATACGAGAAAGAAGCGGTCGAACTTCGTGGTCGATGCGTCTCGCCCCTAAGGTCGCCGGTGTGTTATGACGTAAGCGTATAGACGTAAATACCATGAGAATAAAATTCGATATGCGGTGAGTCCGCCGCCGACGCTGCCGACGCTGCCGACGCTGCCGACGATGCCGACGCTGCCGACGCCGTCGTCGTGTCAAGGACTTTCCCTAACGTTCGAACGAACTCCATCGTTTTTCCAGTGAGTCCTCGCGAACCGCGCGAACGCACGTCGTCGATTACGTTTACCTAACGAACTTTTCAAACTCTTCGATCTATGTTCCATAAGCTGAGATTCGCTAGCGGTGGAAACGCTCGCTTCGAAAAAGATAGAAAGATGAATTACGAATTTTAGATGATTTTTCTTCGTTCATGCAACGATGTAGCCGCTTTAACCCTTTGGCTACTAGCGGCCCGATTTATCGGCCCTCGACGCCTATGCGAAAACTACTACGGGCCTATGCATCGGCTGCGCGCATAATCTACATATAAAAGTTTACATTATTTGTTGTTTTATATTTTATTATACTAAAATGATATAAACATAAGAGTTTACATTATCATATATCGAATAATGTTATTATATTTACAATACATACGATATATTATGTTTGCAAAAGAGATGATTATAAAAGTTTACATTATTTATTATTAAATATGAATTTTATTACACTAAAATTGTATTCCATACCATCGAAGTTTGAAAAGAACAAATATGAAAATTTTCCTCTAAAAAATCGGCTGTAGCAGTCTTCCCATATACCGCGCAAATGTGACTGGCAATAAGAGGGTTAAATCGTTACTTTCTTTAAATTCGTATAATTTTGAAATGGATGCGTATTTAATCGATACGAAGAGACTTAACTTAATTCCTCCAATGGCGTAGAACTATAGATCGGTGTGACGCCATTTCGTCGATTATTATTATTGGGACGTACCACGATGACGTCACTTTATTACATTCGCGTAGGAGCTCGGTTTCCCTACCTATCGATGAGTTTAAAATTATCGATTCTCGACGGTGCCGAGGGCCTCGAAAACGTAGCCTACCCACTACCACCTGCTACAACTTCATGAGTTTCGAGAAAACTTTTCTGAACTCTAGTTCGTAACGATGATAGACATCTGTCACGAAATCTGTTAGAAAGTTTACAATGTTACGTTACAAATTATACGTGCTTTACGAGAATATATTTAAAAGGCAAGGACGTTTAAATAATAGAAAAAAGCGAAGCGTGCAGCGAAAAGAAAAAAAGCTGAAGAGGTTGAGACATTTTTTGAAAATTATATAATATAACACGCCTATTTCACTAGTTGAATATCCTCAGAAAGTTAGATCACCGAGTTTACGAATATTTTATTTCGCGTTCTCAAGGACGCGATACCACACCGGGGATACCTCTACTTGATCGATCAAACCTCCGCGACAAAGTCTAATTTCTAGTATTTACAATATCAAGGGAAAATAGTTGATGTGGTAGATAAAATAGTGATATATGTAAATGCGTGCTCGAGTTGCATGATAAAGAATATGGAATTAATTATATATGTATGAAATACATAATGTATAGTATAATGTTTACTGTATGAAATAAATTATATATTATAAGATTGTAACATAAATAAGTACGGTTGTAAAAATGAACATATTACAATTCTAAAAATTTTACATATTTAGATGGTATTAACAAATAGTCTTTAAAACGAGACACTGTCGTAAATAACAATGAAGATTACATAACTAATTGAATGTAATTCTGTAATTTATTAGTAAATAACATTATCGAAGGTAACCAAACTTATTCGTCTTACGATCTATTATAATGTTCTTTTACGTACTGATTTTATTTTTCCAAGATTTTCATATAGATCGAAAATTTCATCTTGCGCGGGATATCATTTTTCTTTTATTGACATCGATTCAATGGTACATTTTGACCTAAAAACATGCACAGAAAATAAATCGATTTTAAACTCGATAGGGTGGAATGCGATAATTAAAAAAGGCGTATTAATTTACTTAACAAACCTCATTACTCCACTTAAGACATATTCCTTACGACTCAAGTTATCCTCTTCTAAGTAATTACCTCGAAGATAGGAGATCGAATCGTTTCCTATATATATTCGCTGAAATTTGTGTAGGAATCTACTTATCACCGAGCAAATGCATCGTACCAACAACTACATATATAACATATTTCTACTAGTAGAAACATTACATCACGTTTTTTAAGTCGATGTGGGCTCAATTCACCCGAACTTTCCGAAATGTGCCGAATAGCAGTTATTTACGATATATCCATATTGAAAGATACAATAAATATAATGGCAGTTCCGATAAAAATTGAGTATTAATTATAATATATGTGCAGTATCTGCATGATATAAATGGTGCATACACGTATATACAAATACAACAATCATACAGGTCTTTATAAAACCAATCATTTTACACAGTATGCTATTTTATTTTCAATTGTAACGAAGATGCATAATATATATGTATCTGGAAAAGTCTGTATTTGTTTAAATTCTCAAATCTTGGACCTGTTCATAAATCAGTTATCTTAACGCGAAACTTTGTATACATTTCAATGACAGGACAACCATGTGTGATTGCTTAACTATTAAATGTGGCAACATAGCACCGAAATTTTCATTTTAATTCCTAACGCTACTGGCGTTGCAGTTAATTCGGTTTTTGCAGTGGTAAGAGCGAGCGCGACATCGAAATGGTAAGAGGGATTAGATTGTAACATGTGACTTTCTGTTTACGTTCTGTATTAGCCTATAGGCCTGTGTGAAGGCTTATGGTTTTAAATAGAAAAAAAAAATAAAAAAAAAATAAGAGGGATTAGAGGACCCTCCTTGGGCGCAGAATAAAAAACATGAGCATGAGAGATTTATTATTCATATATGTAGTCACTGATCGTACTATGACTTGTAATATCAATAACTTTATAGATGGATCTGTAGGTGACGAAATTCAATGGAATGAATAATGTATTATCGACCGAGACTAAGTTGATGTTGATAATATAACATTCTATTAAACAATACTTGTAATCAATGAAGTACATAATATAAATTTGCAAACAATAAAAATGTCTTTAAATAATCTAACAAAATTTTTAGTTCGTTTATCATTCTTATTCCCTACATTATCGATTCGAAGAAAATAACTTATAGCGCTAATGTTGGCAGAAATAAGTACTAATAAGGAACTGTCATTGACCGTAAATGTGAGTAAATGTTTTATTGCTACAAGATTGCAGAGGTTATGTGGAAGTATATTTGTACGTGCTAATTTAACGTAAAAAAATGCCGAAAGTAGTTTCAAGAAGTATAATATGTTCCGACACAAAGGATCAAGAAGAATATGGAGAAGAAAAGCCTTTACATATTTATTATTGCTTGTGTGGTCAAATGACATTGATTTTAGGTTAGTTTATTATTGAATATCATTATTATAAAAGTCCGTAAAAGAAAGGACGTTAAGAAAAAATATTTTGTATTGTAGATTGTGCTGTTGAAAAATTACCATTACGGAAAAGAGACGGGGCTAGGGTCATTGATGGCAGTAAACATGCCCATAAGATGACTTGCGAGCAGGACGAAGTTGTTTATCTGAAACGTCCAGAAGGAATTGAAAAGCAATATCGTCAAAAATGTAAAAAGTGTGTACCGTTGTACTTGTTATTACAAAGGTGTTATTACAAATGTGCAATATTTTTATACGATTGTTATAAAATTTATATTCTTTCCAGATGCGGTCTTTTCCTATATTATAAACACGATCTCAATATGAATATCGTATTTATTGTAAAGGGAGCTGTGATCAAAAGTTCTGGAGAAGGTCCAATGACCGACATATATAATCAAGTAGCGATTGAAAAACCGAAAAAAATAATGGTAACGAAACATACCAAAAACATGGGTAAATTCAGTTCCGTAACTGTATCCACGATAGATGAAGAAGAGGATGAAATTGAAGCTGTAAGTTTTATATTCTTTTTTTATCATAAATGTACAATAATATAAATAATGAAAATTCTTAATTCAAAACCTTATTTATAGAGAGAAGTTGCTGATTCGTATGCAAATAATGCAAGAATCATAGAAAAACAACTTGAAAGGAAGGGTATGAATAAACGGAAAGCAATGCCAACATCTGAAACGAATGTTAAACAAGCACGACCAAGAGGAACGTTATTAGATGTATAAGTTCACTATAATTATTATAATATAAGATAAAATTATGTTTGTAATATATATCTTTATTCTTCTTTGACCTTAGGTAATCGCATGTTAAATAAAATGTTGTAACACTTTTAGATGTTTATTAACATTACATAAAAGTAATTAATATACAAATGACTAGATATAAACATTGCATAAAAATGTACATTGCAAAATATAGATTGGAATTTAATAAATAAATATATTAACATACAGTATATTAAGGCGAAGCAAGAAGTTGATGTTTCTGTAGATGTCGATGAAGATAAAAATCAGATTTTTCTGCGATATATTAATGTAAGGCAGATAAATGTATATTTAACTTAGATTAACTTAAATCTAAAATATAGTAGTGAAATAATTATTTTAAATACACATCTAAATGATCAGAATAGAACTATATGTATTTGTATATTCCATCTATTCTAATCACTTAGCATATAAGAAAATAATTGATATATGTTGTAAAACATAAACTTAGATCTCAAAATATCACATAAAATATTAAATAAGAATTTATACTTCATTTTGCTATAATATATCTTCATCGATCGACCAAAGTAATGTATAACTAAAAAAATAGTAAATAAACATTTGTATACATATGTGACATTGTCTTACTTTTTATATTATAAATGTATACAGGAATATGTAACATTCCCTGTATCCTAAATGTTATACAGGTCAAAAAGGTTTACTATTGAAATAAATATACATTTATACTATGGCAATATCTAATAAGTAAAATTCGTATGCTTTATGGACGTACCGTAGAAATAAAATGAGTTAGAAAAAATAAAACAGAAATGTATGGCTCTATCTGGACAAGGTATTGCAACTATCTAAAAATATATTATAAGTTGCCATATTATATGTGTGTTTGGCATAGACAAAAGACAGTTGCAAACATTAAATACATGCCTATGTGGAAGTGATATAGGATTTCTTGCCGGGCTTCATTCGATCTTTGAAGATACTCATTTGTGTGTAAACTTTGAAAAAGGAAAACAAAGAAAGAAAGGTTTTCAAACTTATTATTAGACGATATATCTGCTTAGCAGCATAGTCTATTACGAAGAAGAGAAATTAATTAATAAATGGATATCCTCGTGGAAAATATATCTTATAAATTCACGATCTTTTTCATCTTTGCCTTTTTAATTAACCTAAGATGTTGCATCTTATCGTAAAAATCTGATCGCACCTCTAACAACGAGACATTATATATTTAAATATAAAGAATATATAATCAAGGCATATAAATTAGTTTGATAGAATAAAAATAAATTATGAGTTAATGAAAAGTAGAATTTTCAATGATGAAGGTATGTCAAAAGGAATGCAATTAAAAAATATACATATATATATAATATGTGTCTATATATAACGTCTGACTGTATGTAGCGATGTTGGATATTGTAACAAAAATCACATGCTATATAGAGCCTGTAAGGACGCGTAAATATTGTCACGCGCGCGCCATGTATGCGTGTGTCTCCAATGTGCATGTAGATTGTGCCTTAATATAATCTAAATTGCAATCTATCTTACATCGAGCACGATTTCTCTCATTTATCACGTTCGTAGCTGCGTTATATGACTTTCTATGCGCGTTTAATAATTATGTATCTTGCCAAAAGATTACATTGCGTATGCACATTTAAGTACTTATCTGAGACGACTTAATGTCCGTTTTTTTAAGTATCGTAGGCTCATCTTTAAGAAAGGTGCCTGATCTCGAGCCCACTGTAAGTTGTTTAGGTGTCTCCTCGGTATGGCACTTTGTCTTGATCTTATCGTCGCTGACCTTGGAAGATAATTTTTTATTCGTAAGAGCCGACTTGTTGGGTCTGTTAGTGCCAGATTTTGGGGAAGATTTTCTGCTAGAGTTATCAGATCCTTGTTGATTCGCCCCATTATCTTTTCTTTCCCTTTTCACGATATAATTACTCGTAGCGGTCGATTGCAAAGATTGTCGTACGTTCGTCGTCCGACTGGTGACAAGATTGTTTACCGGTCTACTTGAAATATCTGGTGTCTTTGCAGCGTCCAAAAGATTTCTACGGAGATTAGGCGAACCGTGATAAGCGCTTATAGCCGCCGCTCTACTTCTACTTGCTGCGGTTGAATTTTCTAGAGATCTTGGTGGTCTACGTGCTACCGTTACCGGACTCTTCTGTTGCATCGTTAATATATTCTTCTTCGTTCTATCGTAGACTTGGGTTTTGTTTATACCTTTCCCTAATGTCGGTGATAATTTTTGCAATGGATTAGATTTAGGATTCGCAGTTATCTCCGCCATAAGGCTATCCGTGGACATTGATGTGTCCATTTTATTAACGTTTTTCTTTGCAATAGCTGGCTTGTTCTTGGATTCTGCTAAAGAATCTACCGAGAGTCCGATTTCTGTGCTTTTTTGCTTAAAGGACGGCGATTCAGGCCGAGTGATGCCGCAACTTTTACTGACCACATTTTTCTTCTTGTTGGGTCTAGGCATGTTCGATTCGGTCAAACTATCGGACGAGAGAGCTTTTACGTCTTTCTTTACGGGTAGTTTTACCCTGGCTATCGGTTTTTTCTCTGTAACTCGTTTTGTCGCAGGACTAGACGTCCGCGATGAATCTGACGACGAAATTGTGATTTTTCGTCGTTGTATTATCACCTTATCTTGATTCACTTGTTGCGCATTCTCTTTTGGTATAAATTTGGTTCTTGGTTCCAGATATCTAGACTTTACCTAGAAAATATTTGTTCGTATTTAGAAGATATTATGTAACATGCTACAAACGTATTATTGGAAAAAATTTACTTCAATGAGAAATTTCAAATTATTGATCACAGAAATTTAGAAATTTACCTCTATTTTGTTGGGCCACGACTTAGGTCGACTTGGAGCTTGGTCACTAGTGCTTGGCTTGTCCTCTTGCATTTTCCGTTCTACAGGATCACTTTTCGGCTTATTTAAAATCTTCCGCGTTTGCGTTATTGATATTTGCTTTAAAGTTTTATCGTTGTGTTCCGATATAGCCATTTTTACACGCTTTAGATCTAAGTTACGGCTTACAGAAGAAGCTGATGATATTTTTGTTTCCTTTAATAATAAAAATGAGATTAGTTTGATTTCTTTTTGATGCTGCGTATAACGAAATACTTACTTTTAAAAAGTTAGAGTGCTTCGATTGACATCGTGATGTTTCATGTGGTAGAATCACAAGGCAAGCCAATTCTTGTATTCTACGGCGAAGTTCCAAGTCCATTTTCAGCCATGTCGTGGATCTCGCAGCTCTTGCTGCTTCACGAACCAAACATTTCTCAACGCGAACTTGTATTTTCTTCAAAAAATCAATAAATAACGGACCCCATTTCATTTTCGTTTGGAAGTTATCGGTTTGCGTGGATGCCAACATTTTATGTAACTTTGAATAACTTTTGCATGCTTGTTCAGGCGGTAAATTTTCTGCGGCTGCTAAGAAATTATCCTCTACGCGACTGATATTCCACGTTAAATCACGACCAAGCGATTGAAAGCTCTCATTACTCAAGACAGCTGCAAAATTGTCTGCTAAAAATTTCAGCGATGTTTCATACAAGTTTGACACCATTCTGAATACCGGTTCCGCCCAATGTACATTTGGTAAAGTTGCAAAGAGTTTATCACAATCCATCATAGTTTGAAGTACGTTGTCTGTAGACTACAAATAATGAAATAATCAGATTAATCAAATATATATTTCAAATATATCAAATATGTTTAGTGCATGGTATTGCGTTTACTAGTACATACCATATGTACTATATGTTGTAAGTAACATTTCTCCATTAGTTCTTTTGGAAGTGTTGCAAATGCTTTGCAAGGCCATATTCGTACAAAATGTCTTGTTATCCACCTTAGAGACTTACGATATATTTCATCAAGTCCATAAGCTGCTGCTAATGGCATGCATTCCAAAACTCCAACAGCGCATACTTGGCAGGGCTGAAAATATAAATTAATAAATTAAATTAGTGCTATGTATATCTACAATAAATAAGGCTCTAAATACAATACTTACTTTATGAAAAAGATGACAATATTTTACTTTAAGTGTGTAGCCTATAACTTCCTTAAGACCCTCTAGACACAACATGTCAGCAAGCGTAGCTAGTTCGACAATACTTATAGAATCAGGTATATTGCTTTCACCGCTGTATATATGACGCAGTGCAAAATGCACTGCATTATAGGAATACCTGTAATATATACTCAAGTTAATTTTAATCATATTATGTTTTACTGTGTATGATTATTTTAACATTTATGTACCCTTGTAGAGAAATCACATTTCCTGCACTTTCAATCCATCCGCCACTAAGAATCGCTGCAAAATATTGACAACGAGAGCTTAATATACATTTATGTGCTCTAATCCGTCTTCCAGCTACATCGATTGTAACATCTGGATTAATTTCTTCTAAAAACATTCTTAACAAATCTTCACCCAACCGGTTATATGGCTTTCCTCCAGCTAAACTGGATGTTTCGGTCTCCTCTGTACTTCCTTCTGAAATATGGTATTTTAATAATAATCTTTTTTGCAAAACCAATATACAATGTAATTTACATACCAGCTCCAGAACGACCCATACTGCTTTGCATACTACTTATGTCGCTCTCCGAAATGATACCTTCTGCTTCACCATCGCCGGTTAAATCTTCAAGAGGTGACTTCTGTTTTGATGGAAGCGAAGTACTCATGACGGAAGAGAATACTCTAGAAAGAGTTCTTACTGAATCATTTGTTCTTGACATAACCAATTTACTCTCGATCCAAGATGTTTCTGGTATACTACTACTCATACGATACGTAGCTCTATTTTCTTTAGCAATTAAGAATTCAGATGTATGAGAATGTGCTGATGTTTCATTAAGATCCGAGAGCCTTACAAATTTAGAACTTGGCTTCTTCTTATTCAATTGTAGATCTTTTATATCACGACTTACAAGATTTTCATCTGGTTTTGATACAGATGGATGACTGTTGTAAGTTGCACCTAATTTTTCATATTCTGGCCCTTCTAACTCGCATTCTATTTTCTTAATTGTCTCATTTAAAGATTTATGAGTCTCTAATATTTTATTACCTGTCATAGGCATTTGATGTTTATTACTCGCATTTTGCACATCCCTGCTTAGCAAGTCAGATAATTCATAATCGCGATTGTCACTATTTGGAGATGGTCCACTACCACTGCTGATGTCGAATGTTTCACTTTTACGTGTTTGCCCATTAGTACTTTCTGTGCATGTTTTGCCCCACCCAGACATATCTGAATATTCATCCTCATATATTTTTGCATCATCTTCCAACTGCTGCTCTGTATTATCCATACTGCCTAATTCTTTGTATTGTTGACGTTTGATGCTTGCACATAATTCCTTATCAATGATTTCTATGTGAGAGTTTGGCGGTGTATCTTTTACATCATACACTAAACACTCTTCCGTGGACGTATCCATATTATTATTGGAATTACTTTCCAATTCTTGTAAAGAATTCGAATTCTTATGATTTGTAGATTCGCCTCCTGCAGCATCACTCAGAGAATGACTAGAAGAACTTTGTTTTGTTTGCAGCTTCTTCAAATCCCTTTGATCTACTGACAAACTATGTGCACGTTTATGTTCCTTTTTCGTTATTAATTCTTTTGTAGCCTGCCCATTACCATTAGCACTTTGTGTTTTATCAATATTCCATGAATGACGTTTTAAAGCAGATCGCGAAGACGATAACGTTCGTCTTCTCACTATGGGAGAATCAGATTCTATGAACATAAAAACACTTCGCTTTGGCTTTTCTTTTATGGATTTTGTAGAATGTGGATCTTGATCCTCATGAAGAGTACTAGAATTTTCACTTATTGTTGCTTCATCAATTTTAGGTTCCATGCGTTTATCAACAAACGACGATAAATTTCGTTTATGTGATGGTTTTGAAGTATTTTCAGTTGCCTTTTGTGGATCACTTAAATCAATGAACATAGAGAATATATTCTTCTTATCACCTTCCTCGACATTTTTATGATTTGCATCTTCTTTTACAACCTTTTTATTTTTTGAGAGGTCATTTTTATTAGAAATATCAACATAGAATTCACAGTATGCTTTACCATTTTTCTGCATTTCTTTTTTGTTTTCCACACTTTTTTCAACTGGAATGTCTTCCTTAGAATCCAAATTATCCAAATTAACAAAAAATCCCAGACTACCGTGTTTTTCGTGAGCATTAGATCTTATGGAATTTTTAACGCATTCAGGAGTAGAAAAACTTTGTGACATGTTTGTAACAGAATTATCTTTTGTGCATGATCCTGATTCACTTTTTGTACAATCACTCATATCTACAACCCATGCAGTCATAGAAGAAGACATTCTCGATGACCTATCTTTAGTATCATCCATAATCACTGAACCACCTGATACAATAGGTGTAGATTCTGTCTTACGTTGTACAATAGGACTATCCATAGGTTTTGAAAAATCTGATGTACTAACACCACCAGAAATAATAGGTGCAGTTTCATTTCGTTTAGTTCTTCTTATTACATCTACAGGCTTGACATTTTCTATATTACAACCTACGGTAACAGGTAAACTACTGCTACACTTATACACACTATCATCCTCTGTATAGGAGTGTGATATAGCTTTATCGTTAGTTTTATTTGATGCAGAATATAGTATATCAGAATTGCTAATACTACTTTGCAGAAGATAATTATTCTCTAATATCTTTTTATCAATTTTATTATGTTCGCAACTATCTAAGGATAAATATCCTGTACGATACGGCATACTTGTAGGTACTTTAACATCAGGAGTGAAATTATTTAATACATCATTGATAGGTACAGCCATTGAATCTGTTGCCACATTAGAAATCATATCACTATCTACACGATGTCCTGAATATTGCGGTATGGCACTTTGAAACACAAGATTACCTTGCCTACGTTCATATTCTTGTCGTAAGACAGAAATCTTTTCATCGCTCGAGTCGAGTTCAAATGTGTTTCTTCTTATTAATAAAGGTTGCTGCGTATCTCCAGTGCAATTTTTAGCATTTTCCTCAGGATTTTTTGATTCTGCATTTTTTGTGCCCAAAAGTAAATTCTCATCACTGTTTACATTTATTTTATCTTGGCAATTATTAATATTTGTGCTATTATCAGGACAAGGTGAAGCATGTGTGCTTTCACCGCTGTCTGTTTCTTTAATTTCTACAGCTAATGACTCTTTGTTTGTACCTTTATTCACATCATCTTTGCTAGTTAACGTAGAGTTCGCTTTCATTATCTTAGGTGTATCTGTAAGTGGTTGAAAGTATTTGGTCACTTTCATTTCTGGTTCAAATTCTGCAACTTTACTATACTCATTTTGTATGTGAACCGATCTAAATGGTGTAAACTTATAGAACTGATCTGTAGTAGTATTGGATACATTCTGTGCAAAATCAGCAGAAACGGACATACGCGATTGTGTGTTTGTACCAGTTTGTACATCTTCTTTGACATTTATACTTAGGATTTCCACCTCGTCGTTCAAAGAAGACGCATCTATAAAGTAATGATTACTTATATTAGAACTACTGCATACTGATGGATGCGTGAAATCAGTCAATTTGTGCTGCACTTTCCCCGCACATATACTTTCGGTTTGTGAACAATCACCATGCATTTCTTCATCCTCTAACTTCTCTTCTAACTTCACTTTACATTCGTCAATTTCTTTAGGAACAGATTCTAATGTTTCATTCCCTTCGCTTCCGCAATCTGATTCATAAAATGGATCACCAAGAACTTCATTTTCATACTCTGCAATTTCGTCATTATGCGAAGTCACCTTCTTAGCATTTTCTATCGACGAGCCTGATGAATATTCATGTTGACTATTCATAGAAGAGCTTGTAGCACTACTATCATTTACAGGGTAATCCATTAATGTTGCTTTATTTAGATCTTTTGTACGACACGAATTATTGTATGTAGTTACTGTATTATCATGTTTGCAATCAGTAACAGGTACATTGCCCTCATGATCTATTTGTGTAATACGAGCTGAATGCGTTTCATCATTAGTAGAAGCATATACTACATCCAAATTCTCAGAAGTTATATTTTCAAGATGATTGACTGAGTCAGTTTCTACATTAGAATCAGCCATTTCTAATGACATACGATTGTTATTTATCACGACATATCGTCTAGACACCTTTACATATTGTTCAGGTGTACAACTTGATAGTGACCATATTTTATATAATCTAGAGATAAAAATAAGTCGATCATGTAAATATTACATATTTATAATATTAAAAATTTAATAATCATTTTATAAACGAAAAGTGATTTCATAAACTAAAAAACATAAGATTCTTTTAAAGAAACTATTATAAAGGTGTTTATAAATTCAAATAAAAAATGATGTACCACTATTACATAAAAGAAAACCTTTCACTGAGATCTGATCCATTATTGTAGTACAAGAGACTTCTTAGTGGAGGTTTAATAATGATATCACGTACAGACACTATTGGTAGCCATTTCTCTTGAAATAAATCCCAATTATGGTGCAAAGATCTGTAATATACAACAGTTTATAAATGCATAGAATAAAAAATAGCCAAGTAATATTGAGTTACTAAAAATAAATAATTTTTAGATAATTTTCCATACTCAATTAAATCAATAGTTCCATACATTGCATAGTTTTTATCATCAACAAATATAAATATGTAATTTATCATAAACAAACAGTAAAAATTTACCTTAAAACATCTTTATACCTTCTACGGGTATCTTTATCATAAATTTTATTCCTTTGCTGATATTGCAATTTTTTAAATTGCACAGCTAAAGGAAATTCATACGTAATCAAAGTACAGAATGATTGATCTTGCAACCACTGTTGTACTCTTTCTATATTTCCATTTTCCTTGTTGTCGTGCTTTTTTCCAGCCATGAGACATATTTATTTATACTTGTGCACCTTTTAAAAAAAATATTAAACTTAATTAACTATGATACAATTAATTGTAGAATGAATTTTGAATAAATTTTTATTTATACTGAACTAAGAAATGTAGTGAATCTAATTCATCGTATAATAATTACTATGCTACATGTATTTAATTTAATAAAATTTTAGTTATTAACCATAATTCATACTTGTGGTTATGAGTATATCTTCTAAGAAGATTATAAGATACACAAAATTATAATTTATACATTAGTTTAAATGTTATAGATTACCATTTGGAATATTATATCGTTATATGTTCTTCACGTCGCAAGAAGTGTCATTTAAATACCTGTCAAATACATGCATCTGCTACAAGTGTAGAAAATAGATAGACAACTTTACTAAAATGATATATCATTTTGTATGCAACTGTCTCACAATTACATGAATATAACAATTGAGCAGAAAGCGCCTGTTCAAATTACTACAAAGCCGCAATATATTACGAATTCGATTTATACCCGGTTTTCTAATTTTTAGAATCGAGCGTAGAATATGGGCACTGACGAACAGTGTCAATTTATGGCCACTGTCATTGTAGGTATACATTTAAATACCGCTAATATTAGAAATAGCGCTTACGTTTCTTTAGAGCTTTAAATATAAATTTTAAGCTTTACTATTTTATGTCGCGAATCAAAAGAAAAACATCTTCGAGATAAACTTTACTACGAAATTCTCAATAATTTATTGATCGTACGTCACACATACGCACCTTGCATTATTTTGCTTCGTGTACAATGACAAAAAATATGTGATTTATTTCGGCGACATTCCGTGTTTCTGCTTAAAAGCATATTTCACACGCACAACCGTAAAATCCGTACAAATTCTCAAATTATTCGCCCAATAAATCACCTACTTCTTTGTTATCCTAATACACAACCGCAAATTTGTGAAATGACGATCCCTGCTCCAAAAACATAATGTATACTCACTGGTATACTGTAAGATGGCGCTTCCTCGCAAATTTCGCCTGTCGAATATAGCGACCAATAACGTTCATACGGAACATTTTTAAGCCAATAAAATTCATGCTTTAAGTTTATGCTTCCTAATCAATTGCAACAACGTTCAATTTTGGATTTGGTAGCACTGTTTAATAGTACGGGGGAACGAATTACATTTAACTTGGCTTAATCGCGAATAGATCAATTCGATCGTATCTTTTTTTATTTATGTATTAAACAAATTAATACAATATGGTCGAAGAACAAAGAAAACGGGTCGAAGACCATATGACAAAAATGGTCGAAGAAATAGATAAAGCATATTTAAGGAAAATGCAGGTAAAAAGTAACGATACGAATGATTTAGGTTATTTTCCCCTTGGACCTCGTGCTTTAAGATAATCTTAGACGGTGAAAATCGTACTGTCAACGCAAGAGAAGTTTGTCCATATATAAAACATTCAATAAGAAAGATACTGTCTCAGATTACAATTTGACTAATGTATGTTTCTTTTTTAATGTAGGGCGACATGCACAGGTGTGCAGCTACTTGTTGCGACAATGAAAGTTACAGTATAATGAAAATACAGAACTGTGTGGAAAACTGTAGTACCCCGTTGAACAGAGCACAGCAGTATGTTCAGGGTGAATTTGAAAGAGTACAGGTTTGTATTTTTATTCGATATATACTTTTGCCGTTTCTCCCAATACTCTACACATAATACTAATATATTATCATTACTTAGAATCGATTACAAAGGTGCGTGATGGACTGCAATGACAAAATAAAAGATAAGATGGGACCAACTCCGACGCAAAGTGAAGCGGATAGGTACAGCGAAGAATTTGAAAGATGCGCGACAAAATGCGTGGATACCTATTGCGATTTATTACCTTCTTTGGAAAAAACAATGAAAAAAGTGCTTTCAAGTAAAAAGTTTGAATAGCACAAGAATAAATAATTTAAAAAGTCATAGCCTTCTTTCCGCAAGGCTGAAAAGGAAATTGTAACTGCCGACACGCATCTTTTGTAGTTTCTATAGATTTTAAATATGTACATACGTGAGAATGCTGATATTCAGTACAAACTTTTAAGTGCATTAACGCGTTGGTGGTATATAATACTTAAAGCTTTACATACTTTAGTAGGTTTTCCTGTATTATAGTTAAATACAGTAGTTTTATTTCAGTTGTTTACAGAAGGTCTTACTTTGTCATTTCCAAAAAAATTTAAGTCACTTTTTTCATAGGCATAAATACTTTTCCATTTGTACATATACAAAAAATATGCACCTGTATCGATTATGCTCCTAATCTTTTTTCCAAAAAATATAGAATATAGTAGCTAGAAATTACAGTGTCGTTGTAACTTATTTTTTAAACATATTGGTTCCAGTATTCAGCATTTTTTTCTCTGATCATAGTTTCAAAAATAATCGTTACAAATCGGGAGTAACTTTCCGCCGCTTCGTGTTTCTTAGATATCATTTTGACGTGTACTGCCTCATCTAATACTCGTTTCTTCTCAAATTTGTTTCCTGCAAACAATAGTTGTACAAGATGACGTTTTTTTTATATAAGAAGAAATAATGAATTAAAAAAAAAGGAGATAACGAACTGCATGATCATGGTATTTATTAACTGGTACATTCATTCATTGCACCAATACATTTTCGTTTCTCTTTTTTCTCTCAACATAATAACAAATTCACTGTTGCAATCAATATCTTTTCTTTATTGTTACAATAGACATTACGCTTATTGCACACTTTTCCATGATATAAAACCTTTCCACCACTCTCGCTCAGTACAAATAATCGATCAAAATATATCGCACGAATTCTGATCTAATCTGTAGAAATCTGCAAAGAAATCGTTTAAATAATAATAATAATTTAATTATAAATATCAACACAATATATTTCGTATTTTCTTTCGACTTTGCGTATATGAGTTCCTATGAAAATTCGACATCGGGCCAGTTTTTTTATTTTTATTAATCTTGCATTTTCGATATCTATTCGATATATTATGCACTCGTACATTAAATTAAGCTGTTCGATTTTCTATTCCAACCCAAGAAAGACTGTGAGAGGCGTATGGTGCATCGTTATTGCGCAATGTTGATTAGGAACGAAGACGCGCTTCTCGCTGATATGCACGGACACGTAAACGTTCGTGAGAGTATCTTCTCTTACACATCTCCAGCAATAGTGATGTGATATTCTATCTTATGCGCGCGCATGTCCTTTTTTTATTATACCAAATGCGATAATCGTGTGTATATGTGTATGCGCGTGTGTGTATTTTTCTTTTTTTTCGGTTACGTGTAGTTGTACATGTCGAACGTGTGTCAATGTCGCGTAGTGGAATGGCATGAGTTTTGGAAAATGTCAAATCTTTAATAACTGAAAGTATACAGTACATAAGTGAATGCTGCGTTATTTACTTCGCACCTATTGTCGCACCGATTGAGATAAAGGATCTACCGAATGAAGTTCCATTCTCAGTCAGACCCCCAATCAGTCAGACTCTTCGGACTAGATTCTTTCTTTCAGTATCTCATTTGAAATTATATGCGCTTTTTCTTTACTTCTTGTTTTAAACGCTAGTCAAATCTCCGAGTTATCTGCGTATTTTCTTTTTTTCTCTCTCTCCTCGTTTCTTTTTTTTTTTTTT
>JAIFRP010000097.1:261508-316119 GCA_032403825.1 Odynerus spinipes | reverse complement strand
AGAGAGAGAGAGAGAGAAAAGAAGAATCGTAGGGGAAAGAAGAAGAGAAAAGGGAAAAATGCACGATGAATTAACGTGTCATCACGGACAAGCTCCGATATATCGAAGAGTTTACCTCGATGATACCCGAGGGGAAAACAATCTCAAGTGAACAAGTTTACTTTTCTAAGAGATAAAATCGAGATTGATGACGGTACGAGGAGTAAGACGATTACAAGCTTAAGTGGCACTTAACGTGCGAAGCACAAGCGATGCGACCGAGCCTTATCGCCTCGAAATGATCCTAACACATGATTGCGAATTACCGAGACTGTCGCAGATCTTAAGAGCCATCCGTTCTCTCGAGACTTTTAAAGACGCGAGTAACGAACTCTTGACGATCGTAGGCGGGAAACCCGGGGCCGGAAACGGAAGTTACGTTTCGTTTCTCATCACTTTTTGAATCAGGAGGCGCACGGTGCGTCTATATCTTCATATATATATATTAAGTGGTATATTTGTGTTTCGTGTATATGTTTGTGTGGATATGTGTATGTATGATGCCGTGTACATATGGTTGTAAGTGTACGCGTACGTGTGGTCTGTGTGTGTGGCTATATATATATGTAATATACGTAATATATGTTGGTATATAAACACGTAGTGATTTAAGGTAATATATTAAGTAAGGTGAGGTTAGATACGTGGCTTAAGCTGCGCGAACGCCGGTCTCCGAAGCTCCACCTACTGACTGGGATCAAATCGTCTTTGTAATGGTCCGCTGCAAACATATTGACAGCCACAACTGTAGGCACTATTCTTCGCTTCAGTGGCTATACCATCACGGTAATAAGGTCGCAGATTCGCAGGCAGCGTATCCTTGATACTCGATATCATAAGGAGTATCGCAGAGCCATACCGTTTTCTTTAACTTACTGGCTAAACTTTACATATCCTTAAAGCTACGCTCTCTCTTACACTTCACCTGGTTAGCGATAAGGTAGGATTTTTGTGTATCGAAAGTATCGCTCTAGCTTTTAAGTTCTTTCCCATCAGAGGTCGACGCGAAGGAAATGCGACAAAGTTTATGGTTATTTAAGTTGTATGTTAAAATGAGTATTCTCTTAAAAGTCTTAAATGAACTTGCAACGACAAATTAAATACTCGATCTGCATAGAATTATTATGTTGGTGATGCACTGAGTAGGGATGGCGTTCGTGACAAAAGTAACATGCATAGAGATTAATCGAACTCAAAGGTTTTAAGTCGGTCGAAAACTTAAAAAATCGACGGAGTATTTTTAACAATGTTGCAAATATTAAGAAAACTTGCTTCTCGAATAAACTGGTATATACGATCGTTCTGCTCCCTCTAGTGACATCAAGATCAATGTATTCCTACTTTGATAAATTTATTCCATATAGCAGATGTAATATCCTCAAAGAAAGTTACATAATTTGACAATATCGATACTTTTTGACAATATAGATTCAACTAGAATCTAACTTTTATTATACTTTTAGACTTTTCAATGAGGTATCTAATATATTTCAGTTACATGCAAATTTTAAATTGAATCTATTTCTTAACACATACTGGAGTCTCATATTAAGCCTTATATGTTTCTTAGTATTTATCCTTCATATGTATAATAAAAAAATTGCAATAAAATGACTTCCAGAGATATAAATGTTATATATTAATAAAAATGTAAAAATGATATTATTTTTATCTTACTAATTTTCGAATTAGTATATTTCCATTACAATTTCTAAGAGTTAGCAACACAAAAGAAGTTATTAAAATATCACATACACATAATTCAATATGAAATTCGTTAAAAATATTTTAGCATTTAACTCTTCAAATAAGTATAATTATTTTTGTAAAAAGACAGATATAGTTTTAATATCTTTATAATGCAATAAAAATTTCTTCTACTGACATAATATCTTCTATAAGATCACGCATGTTAAATTTATTATGAGATTCAATAAATTTTGATATTCTACCGAAAAGGAACAATAAATGGCGTACCGTTAGAAAATATTATCAAAAACCTGTAGAGCGTACGTAATTCGTAAATGCAGATGCATGCTGCATGTCGAATATGCATTATCGTTAACCTAACGAGAAAGACATTAACGAGATGGCATTTAATTGTTTCAGTACACGTATTCTCGAATATCCTGATTATCGTGAAAACCAAAAACTATTTCTGAGGCGAACTAAGTTTTGGAAATAAAAAGATAGTAGAAGAATTATCCGGGACAACTCTGGAGGCCATTTTGTATTTCTCACACACAGTATGCGGTATTGATTTATCTGTCACTAAAGACAGAGAGAATTGAGTTTTTTTCGCCGAAGCACGACGATGATCCGATCGCGTAACAACAATACGAGCTCTGATACGATCGAACGTACACCGTGTTTTGCAGGTGTCGGTCGGCATCGCTGACATCGGAAACTTTCCGTCATACGAGTGACAAGTTGTTACTCGCGACTCGAAAACACGAGATAATCTTAACGAATGTAACACATATCGCTAATCGTATTGCGCGATTACGGCGTATAGTTACCTTTCTTGTCGGTCATTATTGCTTAAAGTTTGCACAAATTCTAGAAAAAAATACGGTTATTCCTAATTAAATCACCGATTTAAGTCACAATACTGAGGAGACAGGGAACGGCTGTGACACTTGACAGACACTAGCGCCCTTTATTGAGCGTGCCCGTGGCTCTACTGGCCCTGAGAGTTTCATTGGTTCTCGAGTTTATGGATTCTTAACCAATCAATTCAAAGTTAAACCATCCTGCACACAAAAGAGTGAACACGAGTCCCTATGCTTCAGCCAATCGAAAAGCTATACACTGCCGCCATGTTGGATATAATATCTAACTTTACTCCTGATTGGTTGTGTGCTACATGTCATGCGCTCTACGCTCGTGCGCAGTACGTTTTATAAACGTACGAGCATATCTAAAATTACAACTTTTAAATTAATATTTCTTATTGTTTTATATATTTATTTAGAATATTAATTTTCTGCGTACTAGAAAAGAGAATAGAGTGTGAATAAAATAATCATTTACGATTTTATTATGAACAAAGTATAAAGTTTAGTACAAAATTTGGTTACCAGAGGACGCGGACTGTAGCGTCATAGTACATATATATATATATATTTATTCTCATCCACATAGTACTACGCACACATGTACAAAAATCAGTTCTATTTACTCACACTAGTTGAGGGTAGTTCTTCCCTTAGTATACCTTTCGACCACGAGGTAGCGCTTTGACGGAACACTAGCTCTATCTGTGATTCTGGAGTAGTACAACTGAGACCTCTTTTCTTTCCGATACGATTTTGGCTCCCTCGGCCAGCAGCACAGCCAGTAGTCAGTCACATGATGATGGGTGTGTGTGCGTTTCTCTGAATATATCAATATACGAAGTATCTATTTCTTTAGCACCTACCAGTTAATTTCTTGTTTGTTAAATTTATTGAGTACCTTACGTACTTAGTGTAACTAAAGGGATTCTATCCAAATTAAAACATGGCTCAGATACGGTATATATTGGGAAAAACTTTTGCGGTTACAGCCACTATTACGATCGTAATTTTAGGTATGTCTATCTTTTTATAGCTAATAATATTAATTAAACATTTAACATTTTATAACATTTTTCATTATCATGATAATGTAACGATTGGTACAATAATAAATCATAAATAGTTTAAATATGTTGAACACTTGTTACAGTGTTGTATCATGTACTCACTGGTAAGGGAGAACGTGTCAGTATTGCATGGTAAGTTGTTAACAAATATTTTTATAATTTACTTAAAACAAATAACAATGTTAAGACAATACCAAGTACATCTATCATTTAGGTTTTTGGAAGAAACATCGCCGTATATGTGGGCTACTTTAGGTATCGGACTTGCAGTTGCGTTATCCGTTGTTGGTGCAGCATTGTAAGTTGTGTGATATTTAAAAAATATGAGAATAACATTCTCATAAATTTATTACTTTGTTTTAGAGGCATTCATACAACAGGAGTATCTATAATCGGTGGTGGTGTAAAAGCACCTAGAATAAAAACAAAAAATTTAATTTCTGTGATATTTTGTGAAGCAGTTGCTATTTATGGTTTGATTACTGCCATTGTATTATCCGGTATGCTTCAAGAATATACTTATGACAAAATAGTTGCACCAGGTGGTACAGAGTTGAAGAATCAGAATTGGATGGCAGGCTATGTGATGTTTGGAGCAGGCCTTGCTGTAGGTTTTGTTAATCTTTTCTGTGGTATAGCTGTAGGTATTGTGGGTTCTGGTGCAGCATTGGCCGATGCAGCAAATCCAGCACTTTTCGTTAAAATTCTTATAGTTGAAATATTTGGATCAGCTATAGGACTCTTTGGACTAATTGTTGGTATTTATATGGTAAGTAACAATAGAATATAAATGATAGGTTGAATATTATTTTACAATTGTTTAATGATATTCTTTTTTTTTTATAGATATCAAAAGCTAAAATGGGGGACATGTCATAAATGCATTTATTACAAAAGAAATGCATGAGATAATACATTTCGTTTCATCATGTTTCATTCCACATTTTATCATCCAGTAAAAAAAGTGTAGAAAAACAAACTTCTTTAATATTATCAATAGATTCTAAATTGTTTCATAGGTGGCATATAAAATATAACATCGTGTAATATATACATAAGACTATCTATGAGCAAACATTTGAATGTTTGACAACTTCCTGTACATTGCCAATTATTTGGTATTGTCATATTCATTGTAGTGATTTAAAGTATTGTAGATTATAAAAATAGTTTAAGTTATTCTTTAAGTGATATATCATTTGATGTACATACAGTGCTCATTTTCCAATCACATTTGTGTTCATAATAATAATGAATATGGTCAGAACATTTCTTTAACTGTACTATAAAATGTTGTGTCTACAGTTTATTTTACAGTTAAGTAGAATTTGAAAGAGAAGTTAATATTAAAAAAAGTAAAAAAATATTTATCCAACACCATGTAAAAATATGAATGATTTAAATGTATAAATGATAGTATCATAAATATGTTGAATGTAAAATACATCAAATAGTGATGATATTTGTGTATAATATACTTTATAACAAAAATTTAATTATGCACTAATAATATATAAAATCTATAAACTGCATTTATGTAGTGATTCTGACATTTTCATGTTACTTGTTTATTAACACTCTGTGAATTGTTTTAAATGCATTCTCTAAGCTTTTCACATATTCATTGGCATTACGTTTACCTTGGTAACTGGTAACTGTAGCACCCAATCTATGATCTTGTATCATGTACCTAAAGAATATATTGTTTCTTGTAAAAAATATTATACTTCTAATATTATTTCAATTAACATCTTTTATAATATCATATCTTGCAATTAAGAATATTAATTTACCCAATTCCATATCCATCGTTTACTACAGGTCCAAATCCACCAGCAATTACTGCGGGGCTTGATAAAGTAGATGTAGATAACACATTATGATTTAAATAATCATATGATGGATCTTCAAATATAGCAGGCTTACATATACCTATTTCTTCAGAAATCCGTTTTAAGGCAAATAGATGTCTATCAAATCCTTCTCCTATAAATATATAATAACGGACAATTTGTTTAAAGTACAAAAATATATAAAAAAGAAAACAAGAAATAAGAATTAATATAACTTGCCCATAGCAGCCTCTTTTGTGAGTATGTTATGCATATTGCTGCATTCAAAAATCATTTTTTTCAATTCTGTTGTAGAAATATCACTATTCTTTTGTGTTAAAGCTACACAAGTAGCTTTAGTTTGTAATGTACAAGATCTGATAGTTTCTGTGCGTCCGTGCTTAAAAGCTGCGGTACTGCAAGATTCATATGTCGGTACCATTTGACTTTCCTGTTCATACACTGCTAATTGAAATGCCAATTGCATTATTGCATCTGGACTAATCTTTATACTTTTACATTCATTTTTACCAAATCCTTCATATATGAAATGGTCAACACACAATTGTTTTACCCATGTTTCATAATTTTTTCTTTCTTCGTTAATAATATGATTAATCTTTGGGTCTAATACAAAGCGAAGTTCTTCGACTTCTGAACATTGTTGATCCAAGGAAGATTTTACATCTTCAGGATGAAATCTTGGTTTCTTTGATATTTCCGCCTTTACATCCTACAATTTAAAATTACATTTTCTTTAAAATTATATTTTATGCACATCAGCATTGATGACATTCACTTTAATCTTTATCTTTTATATCTTACATTGAAAAATCTAAGGATTGCTACTCCATCTCCCCAAGAATGTTCAAAATTTAAACCAGCATATCCATCTTTTGTAACGATTAAATTAAAAGATTTATCGAACCAACGATTTGTTCCATCGCTATGAAGGTATGTTCTGAGTAATTTGTTGTAATCTTCACCAATATGATCATCATCCAATACCAAAGTAAATACAGCCGAATCTATCTTTTTTAAAACATTTTCATTTCCTATATTCTCTAAATGTAGTCTTGTAGATGCCCACTTATTGCGTTCTAACGTTGTCAAAATACCAATAGGAGATTCGTTAAGTGGTCTTGTGTCTGCCAAAATTGATCTTAGACAAGCAGCTATTTCATTGGGTTGTAGAATATAGCCATTCTCATCCAAAACATTAAACGCATAGAAGTGACCTTTCCGCATTACAACTAGGTGACGTGCTGTGGCATCATGATGAATTTTATCTTTCTCTGGTTGCGGTATCCTAGTTGTATTGAAGAGGTATGGATATTGTGACATATCCAATGGGTAAGCCTGTGAGAATAATTTCTTCTTCTAACAGCTTAAGGAAATATATAACTGAATTTACTTTATCCAATCATTGGTCGTTAATATTTTCAGTAACCATATCTGCAAAATTTTATTTGTTGACCAAATTTTTTTGATTTTCTTACCTTAAAGAGATAAGCACCATACCAACTTATACTAGATGGTAGAAATCCTGTAACTTTCCTAAATAATTTTGTGTCCGATTTTATAGGATTCATATGATATACTTCTGGTTCCAGAATTTCTTCTCTTAAAGATTTCATAAACCTTAATGAGGATATAACAAGGTTCGTACTCTTTACAAGCTGATCATTGTATCGTGAATCAGTTTCTTGTGCAAATACTAGCAATGGATTATAATTAATAGGTAAGGGTTTACGATCTCGCAAATACATATCAAACCATGGCTCGCTTATATAACTTGTATGGCGATTCTTAGTATCTTTTTGAACAAGTATCTTTTGTAATTTGGGTCCATCTTCATTAAGAAATTGTGTAACTAAAGATTCAATATAAGATAATTTGTCTTGTGTTACCAGAGGTTTTTGTGCATTTAAATACCTTTGGCATGAACTTTCAAGCTTGGGTATTGGTAAACGCGGTAAAGATGGTTGAAAATGCATAGTGGGAACTTTACTCATTTGAATATACTGATATTCATCCGATGTGTTTGATGTTAGAGTATTTCTGGAAAAAAAACATGTCATATTAGTTGTACATTTGCATACCTTTTAAATGGACATAATAATATATACATGTACATATTAATATATATTTAATTACTTTTCATATATACATACTTTTACTTGTCCAAATAAATTTTAATATTTTATCATAACTAAGAAATAATTGAAAAGCACATTTTAAATAGTGTTCTAAATATTACTTTCATATCGCGTGTCTTAAGTATATATTATAAAATTTAGAAATAAGGATCGATGCGATCGATATGTACGATCAATATTGTACTTCACACCAATACATTATATTATTAAAGTCATATTTGTGTTTCACGTTGTTCGAAACAATTGAAAATCGATCAGTGCCATTATTACAAATTTAAAACGTGAAAAAGTTAACATAAAAATATACCTTGCGATATATAAGGAGAATCGTATTCTCTCATGATTAACCTAAAATAGAAAAATAATATAATTATATTTAACTTTTCTCATTATTTCACATGTATCGGAAAATATAAAATAATTTTTACTAGATTTTTGCAATATACGCTTTTGGGAAGACGAAACATTGTAGCATCAAAAAAATACTGGCAGCGCTCGGTTATTGACACTGGTTGATCTGGGTTGATCACTTCCTCTGCTTTCTCTGTATAAAGTTCATACATAGCTATATATAGCACCTGGCGCATTTTAGCAAACTCATTTGAAACTGATTTTATTATTATTAATGACCTAAAATGTTGGATCTCATTTCTGACATAAATCACGCATTGATGATAACTTTAGGATTTATATAGTTAGACTTTGAAAATTTCTATAAATGATCAAAAACTTGATTTTTTTAGAGCTTTTTCACAATAAATACGTTTGTGTAAAAACATTTTATTATGAATATTTGAATGTCAATTAAATCTGACGATGGAAAAATCATACAAGTAAATTATAGCTTTTACAATTAGCTTCGTTTTATTGTTTTATTTATTTTTTCTTTGAAATATAATTATAAATAAATTACGATTTTTTTTTCATTCATTTGGCATCATGGATATAGATCCTACATAATTCCCAAAGAAAGTCAAAGTAGGAACTTCGAAGTTTTAAATGAGGTTTTTTGGGCAATACCGCATTACAAATAATAATCATCGTTGCATGTTGATAAAATATTCGCTAATGACCTGGACTTCTCAATAAAGGCTAAAAGTTAAAAGTAAGACATTATTAGTAACTGTAATACTTAGAAAAAGTATAAAGTTATTTCCATTGGTTACCGCACAAAATGCACACGATTTTCCCGCTCACCTTAGCGATCACTCAATTGTGCTATCGCGCTACCATACTGTACACGATTGTATGCAGTGGATATAAATAATGGGGTGTGCATCTTTAAACTTATCTATATCTGCATTTTTTCATTGGGTTATTTGGCTAAGTTCTTTTGATCGTTCTTTAACATTGTGTGCGATTGTGTCTTAGAAATTTATAGGACATATAGGGTTGACTGTTGACTGACGTTTGCTCCACTTGAATAACTCATAGATAATTCTGAAGTTTTTTAGTGATAGGGTGAGATTTGACGAAGAATTATATATAAAGAATAAACAATGTCTAGTGTTACTTTGTTATTACCATTATTTTCCTTGGAGGAATTACAATGGCGTGCATACAAACGTAACGAAAATATTGCGCGAATTGGAGGTTAGGATCGCGTTGTTTTAAGTATAACATATACAGAACGCGCATAGTATTGTTGATTATTGTGCTAGATCATAAATGTGAAAATGACAGTGTAATATGAAATTTTGACCCATGTACGTGCATTATGTAAAGGTGTCGAAGGTAAATCGTTCATATGTTGATGGTCATGAAGATCCGATGATCTGTGCGTGTACCTATTCTCTTACATCTTTATGGTACGGTCCTATCTACGTTAACAGATATTTAAAACATGTAAGTTTATAATTTTATATAGTCGGTTAGCTGTGTTAAAAGTATCTAATTAGATTTCATTAATGACATTTCTATTAATTTCAAAAGAATCTGTAATTTTATAGGGCAGATCGAGATTTTGACATGGGTCCAGCTACGGAGATGATGGTAAATGATTTTGATGATGAACGAACATTAGACGAGGAAGAAGCATTAGAAGGTAGCGAAGATTCGCACAACGAGTTGTCCAATTTACAAAAGGTATAAATGCCTGTCGTTTCTTCTTTATACTTTATGATTATATCTCTTACTTTGTAACAAACGTCTGATCCCAACTATTCTAGGATCAAGCCTGTGAAATGAAAAAATCAAGCCAATAAATAATTACAATTATGATAAGTTTCTACAACACTTTGGACTCAAAGTGCGTTCTTGTAGTGAGATTTCATGCATAATCTATAGCTTTGGGTTGGTGTAATAATCATTCATGTTTTTATCTTCTTTCAGGAAGGTGATATGCCTCTGAAAGATCTACTTGCGATGTATGGATACGGAGATCCCTCGACGGAGAATTCAAACAGCTCAGATCAGATGTTACTTCCGACCGGAAATGGAGATCCGGAAGGTGAGGATCGGTATTCGGACAAAGGTGATAACGATGCAGACGACGACGACGATGACGATGAAGCTGATGCGGCTAGCAATGAGCCTGATCTTAAGCAATTTTATACCGAAATGCTAGTGAAAAGCAAAGATTGCAAGTCATCCGTATCCGGACATACGGCAAAAGGAAGCAGTAGTGCAAATACCACTGATTGTTCTAAAAGGCATAAAATCGATGACGAAGAGGACGACGACGAGGAAGTAGAAGGAGAAGAGTGCCCAATGATAAGCGATCGTAGTGGCAATGGAAGTGCTGAAGCTATGCAAGCGACTGGAAGTAGAAACTCTTCCTGTTCTGGTATTGCGGCACGTGGTGCTTGTTCAACAGGTAACGGTGGCAATGGAGGCGAAGGTAACAGTGGTAGTGGTGCTGCTGACGGAGGAGACGATGGACTAGTTAGTGCTAGCATCGGTGGTGGTACTTCCAGACTTTTACGAAGTGTATCACGACCACAGAGTGAGGAGGAAGAAGACGATTGTGATTATAGCCCGGATGAAGAGGAGTGGAAAAAGACAATCATGGTTGGTAGCGATTACCAGGCAGCAATACCAGAAGGTCTTTGTCGATACGACGATGCATTGCCTTATGAAAATGAGGATAAAATGCTTTGGGATCCTAGCCATATACCGGAAGAGGAAACAGAGGAGTTTTTAGAACGCGCGCAATTGCCGGCGATGAAAACAGGCTCGTTACCTGCAGGTTCTCATATCAGAGACGACGAACAAGCTTTGTATCTGTTGTTGCAATGTGGCTACAATCTCGAGGAAGCGTTACGAAGACGCAGAATGAACGTTATCCCACCGACGGATGCTGTTAGTTTGTGGTCAGAAGAAGAATGTCATAACTTTGAATCCGGTTTACGAAGTTATGGAAAAGACTTTCATCTTATTCAAAAGAATAAGGTATGGAAATAGCATTCTATGCTATTAAAGCTATGCTATACATTCTATTAAAGTATAATGTAAGTTAATAGTAAAATTCTCTTAGGTGAGAACAAGGTCCGTGGGGGAATTAGTGCAGTTTTATTATTTATGGAAAAAGACAGAGAGACACGATATATTCACGTATAAAGCTCGTTTAGAGAAGAAAAAATACGCCTTACATCCTGGTATCACGTGAGTATCTTTTCCATTGTAATTAGCGACTTAAATGTTAGTCATAAAGATTCTAAAAATGGTAGTCGACGTATGCGTAAACTTTCTCAAGTGCTAATTAAGACTCGAAGTATGACGGAATAATTAAATCGCAAGCAGGGACTATATGGACCGATTTCTCGAGGAGCAAGAGGGTGTACGCGACCGTAGCAGTTCGCCGAACGTTCACTGTTTGCTGTACGGCGATGCAAAGAGACAAAGATCGAATGCAGGTGCTACGAACAACGACGATGCTAAATCCACAGAGCCGTGGGTTTGCAACGCTGCTGATGCACCGTTCACGGATATGCTTCGAGTGGCTCAGTCGGTTACTCCACCTCCACCACCGCCGCCGCCGCCGCCACCTCCAACTCCGCTAACCGCATCTATGTCAGCGACAGTATCAAATGCGAACACTCTATTGACGTCTACGTACTGTTCAACGGCATCGCGACAATCCGATTGCTTAACATCCGACTCTAGTTGTGGCAACTCACTTGCATGGTCGAATGCAAGCACGCGATCTCAACCTACCTCTTCTGTTATGACGACGAAAAGCGTTAATACTACCACTGCGACGACCTTAACGACGAGCACTGCAACGGTCTGCACGACGAGTACAATTACAACGAGTTCTAGTTCCGTCGTTAGCACCACGACCTCGAACAATTTTTACCATCAGCGAGTCTCCTCGTCATCCAGAAGCAACGACTCGCACGATTCTCCCTCACCAGAGCACATTTTACCGCACCTGCCTCCTTAGCGTCTAACGCGACCCTCGGCTTCACTTCGAGAAAGGCGGCGTATGTTTTTACGTGCTCCGATTGATCGGGCACTCACTCCATTACTATCGTCGTAACACGTAATATTTGTTAGTATCACGAATTATATTTTTATACTATATCGTAATATGATTATCGGTCGTCCTTAGCGCGAGTGAGCCGGTAGGAATTGTGAGACGATTTATGTAAACGAAGAAGAAGAAAAAAAGAACACACGAACCAAACAAGACAAATATTCCTTCACGATGCATGAGTCCGTGCGAAGAACTGTATAAAATGGCAGTTCCGAACGGATTAATAAAATACAACACGTTGAATTGATACGATTATTCTATGATAGCTTCTACCTATTTATATATTTTATCTTTTCTATGTTGTTATCGTCGTACGTAGTTGAACACACATCGACTTTAATAATTTCTCTTTCACCGAAGCTCCATTTTCGTTCGAATATTTAGGAACGTACGATCGAGATTTAAATGACAGTGAAAAGTACGAGTATGTAAGTTCTCAGAGCACATTTATGTGTACATTTGTAAGTTTGATGTTATTCCGAGCAGAAAGTTTATTTTCATCTGGCACCAAACGCGCGAAAGTGCAGTCTCGTTATACGATTTTTGTCTGATAAAAGAAGAAGAAAAAAAACAAAACGATATTTTGTCGGGCATTCACGATAAACGGATTAAACGAGAATATTTAAGATTCGACTGTACCACTTCTATTTTATCCTTAACGAGTATTATATACAGGGACAAGGTAGAATTACTCGTGAAAACATTTCCGCTTTATTTTACATAGTAATATACTCCACACATCTGCTGATTGTTTGAAGCTTTTGTTTATCTTTTTTTTTTTGTTTTTTTGTTTTTTTTGTACAAAATAGATACCATTCTATTTTATCGTATGTACATACATGCTACATCCTTGATATTAGGGTTAACGACAATTAGTTCTCTACTTTCGTATTACAGTTTTAAATGAAACATACGAATAATATACTTAACAATATGTAGGCACGATTACTCATCTATTTTGCTTTTCACCTAACGCCTGTTTCTCTTAAATTGGATTCGATCAGTAATTATACGTTACGACCATTGAACAGACAATACCGAATGTTTATCATTCTTCAGTCTTTTAGCAAATTATGCATGTAACTCGCAAAGGGCACACTCGTTGAAAAAAGTTACAAATACGTTCTGCTTTTCGTAAGAGCCACGCGTCGGTGTCAGTAATGCGTGGAGTCCAACGATTCCACCACCGACTTCAATAATTTTCCCATTAATGGTAAAAACTGAACACTACTGATGTTTGCAGGAAACGTGCCGGTAGTGAGAACACTTTCGGTGAGCCTTACTTCGAGAACATTGTCTTCCCCTCTGAACGAACCTTCGTCCGCACTCATCGGAGAAACTGGTACTTTGTCTATGGTACTATCTTCGCGAAGTCTGGCAGGTGACATTGTTTCAATGGGATCGACAGTTTCTTGGATCGTTCTGACGCTTTTCGCATCAGCATCCAGAAGGGATCCCTTGACTTGCCAGATGTCTGGGGTGCCACGGTGTTCGAGAAAGTCAAAGAACACCCCAAGTTCCGTGGCCGTTTCGCGTGCTATAAGTTGCCGATCTCGTAGCGCCAATCTTGGACTTCTAACACCTTCGAGGGCTTGACAAAGTATCAGCACGAGATTGATCTCGAGGGCTAGTCTGGTGTTATTCTCATCCATCGATTCGAACCAGGGGTCACTGAGCCTATTGGCATGATTTTTTGCCACGTTCGGGCTGCCATTGTTACCAACAGAAGATGTTCCACCGCTGCTCTTAGCAACGTGTCTTCCGGCTGCCAGAGCGGTTGCCTTTGAGAGAATAGTGTTTTCACAGATGAGGGGATCGTAGGGTCGTCGAACGAGACGCGGGCTGCTTAACAAAGGTACCGTGACGTCAAGGCCGCTGACGTATCCCAAGAAGTCAGCAGCGATGTTCGGTGCTGCGGATCTCGCGGTCGCGGAACCTGAGGCAGCGTGTATGATTCTTCTTAGATCTTTGCTCGTGTGCATTCGTCGGAGATTCTCCGGTGCAGCACGTTCCCATTCCTTTTTAGCGGAGTCACTTTTATCTTCTCTGCTAGATTGAGTCGCCGGAGATGTAGATAATACGTTATTCGTTTGCGACCTCGAGTGTAAGGCTTGAGTAAATAGTTGCGTGGAACTGATAATCGTACCGTAAGTCAACCGTGGACCAGAGCTCATACTCATCTGAGGTGGACCGAAATTCATTTCAGCCATCGGAGTGTACCAAAAATCTTGAGTATATATGGTATCGACGAGAGTATTTAATCTCGGTGAGAAGTGAACGAAGCAGAGTGCACAAGTTGTGTTGATGACTATCAGTTTATTAACGAGCAATTTCAATTCCGCGCTGGGTAAGCGCTCGTCGCAAGACTTCAGTTCTTCGGCACTCTCCACACTTATGCCGTCCATTATGAATTTCAGTATTCGTGGTCGTAGCAGTAAGTTCACCGTGCTATCGTATGCAAGATACATGCATTTTATTAGTGTCTCGCGTACGCTAGGCTGTATAGAGTTCCAAATACACTGTTGGGTTGCCATAGCGTGAATAAGAGCAATCAAGGTCTGCATCAGATCGGCAGCTAACAGATCAGCCGTATGTCTGAGTAACGTCGACACCGCCATTAGCTGATGCTCGTGAGAATTTAAGAATATCACTATAGGTCTCACGTATATAGCCGGTGTTTCGCTCGTCACCAGACCCATAATAATTTCCAGTCCGAGAGTATAAACTGGCCACCAATCCTGACACCGCCATTGTCCATTGGGTGTGTCGTCGTACAAATAATCGATCATACTGTTACCGATATCAGCAGGTGGGATCAATGCTAGCCACAATTTAGCCGTATCGTTCTCGTTTATCGATTTTGGGCAGTAGGGTGAACGAGTTATTATGCTAAGCAGGTTCAGCGCCGCGGTACTGAATTTGAGATAGGGATACTTTTGCAAAGTGATGTAGACGCATGTCATCAGCTCGGGTATCATTTGACGAAGCTGTATGCAGCCAGCTTTTCGACGATGTTTCGTTGAGTTATTACGTTCCACGTATGAACGCAAAAGTTGAGTCACCAGGCAAATCGTCAATGTAGCCGGCAAACTCTGACGAGTACGTTTGACGGTTTCTATGCTCGTTTCTTCCGTGTTTTTGGAGGCATCCATCGTTGATACCTCTTTCATGGTTTGATCTCGTGAGAACTTTTTCTGTTTTTGTTTTAGCAATCGGATAGCTGACTCTCGCAGTTCTTCCAATTCAGTAGTGGCCATCGTACAAGAATAACTTAGAAGGTATTCAAGACTAGAAGTGTCCTCTGCGAGAGTGCTTTTTATGAGCTGCACGCAACCAAGTAATAAAGAGATCAACGTTTGACGCAGAGATTTTCTATATCCGCGATATCCCTGACCGATCTCTTGAGTAAGCTGCGTTAGTTTGCTTTTGAAGATCTGAGAGTCACCCACGCACATATGTTTCCAAGATGTAATGCATCGTAATGACAACGACGCTAAAAGCATAGCGATCTTTGCGATTCCAGTGTCGTTAACTTGTTTCAACTGTTCCAGTAAAGCGTCCAGAGTAAGTTGTGTTATGAAGTGAGCTTGCGAAACGTTGATAGGATAATTCTTTGCATTTCGCTCATCGGTAAGTGTAACGATAAAGTTGTACCATGATTCCAAGTTCTTATCGTACAAAGCTTGCAGACTACCGGCGTCGTACTTCTTACTTTTACTCGTATTCATGTCGCCTTCATCGGTTGGTATCATTTCGAGAACGTAACTGCATAATCTTTGCCAATGATCTTTAGTTTTGTCCAACAACTTTTTCAAATTTTTCGAAAAATTATTTTCCAGTAACGGACTCTTGAACAATTCCAACGTGATTATATCTAACAGCTGTGAGTAGCCCTTGGCAGCTGGAACTAATTCCCTAAATAACGGAGCGAAAAGATGACTCCAGAACTTTTCTCGTTTCCGGAAGAAATTGACGAGGATCTCATTGCGATGATACCACATCGCGCGCAGTAAAGTCATCGTGCTGTCGTATAGCCTGTCATAAACAATATCTTCTTCTTTATGTATTCGGCGTAAGTAAAGATCCAAAAATTGACTGCAACCCTCCGTGAGGAATTCATCGACTGGTCGGGGAAATATTCTTTTGCGTTCTGCTTGATGCATGATGTTGAACAGTGCTTCGGTTAACCCAGGTTGTTTTTCTAAACAGACGGCAACCAATTCAAGAATGGCGACTTTTACTTCTACCGCACACGTTGGTGACATCAATCGAGAGGCAAAAGTTTCTCGTATCGCTGTACCATCCATGCCCATGCAAACGAGCAACGACATGGAGAATTCTTCGGCGAATTTTGTCAAAAGTCTGACTGCCATCGCCTGCAACGAGGGACTGAACCACACGTAGAGATAATTGACTATAGTTGGTACTATTAAGAGACCGTTGGGTACTCGTGGTGAGGAATACAAAGCGATCTCTAAAGGAGATCTATCGCCATGTTCCAAGCCCAAAGATTTTCTGAACATTAATAATCGATTAACTATCGACAATGCCAATTGTACACTTTTTATAGCCTTAAATCCTTTACCACTTATCCAATCCGTTTCTGTGATCATTTTATTGTGCAACGTGGATTCGCCCGTACGTAGTAGCTTCAGTAATGCATGCCTAGGTTCTAGGTAGAGAAGACTATACGTTACAATTAATTGTAATTCGTTTCGTATGTCGTCTTTGGATAAGTTCGTGTCGAGTGCACGGTGAAGGCAGAACATGCTTTTTAGGCAAACTTCCAGCCTTTCGGCGTCGGTTTTGAAATACCATGAGTCCAGTTTTGGTAAGACACCCTGTAGAAGGAATACCATCCCTGGTATTTCAATAGTGTACATAGCTTCCTTGCTGTGCTTGGCTATTAGATAACTAGATAACGTATCAAGATATGCACTGAGAATTGGGTAAGTATGTTCTATTGTTTCTATGCCAGATAGCCATGATGCGATCAAACCACCGTCAAAAGAAACCGCTTCAGCAAAGTCCAAAGGTCTTTGATACCAATCATTAAACTTCGGATAAACTCCTGTATTCATTCGAGAGAGAATATCTTCAGGGTATTTTAATACCAACTTGGATGAAATACTTATACATACGGCAACGATTTGATATATATTGGGTGGTAGAACTGGATAAGAGAACCTGTTGATAATCTCGAAACTAAGTTCTGTTGGTATAACCATGCTCTGTGGTATATCTATATCCTTAGCAAGTAAAGATTCCAACAGTTGTAATCCTTGGATAACGTTATCCGCTAAACTACTTTGCATGTTACATATATTCGTCATACCACCACCGGCTTGTGAAAATAATAGTTCTATCTTATGGTGTAATGCATCCCAATAAATAGCTCTTGTTTTAAACAATACTACTTCAGTTTCGCTGGATAATATTTGAATATTCTCTCGCGGACAATCAGGTGCTATAGAAAATAGATTCTTATGTATTGTGCATTCACGCTCGTACGGTCTTATTGGTTTGGTCTGGTCTCGTTGACGTATTACTTCTATGGTTAAAGATGTTAACATATCTAATTCTTCTACAATCTGGAAAACAGTTACTTTTATTTCATTGATTATTTAAATAAGTTACTTATAGTTCATTTAATGTAAATTAATTCTATAATAAATAATTCCCCATAATTTTACCTTTTTAGCACTATTAATCGAGGCACTTGCAAGCCCAGTTGCAATACTTGTTAAAGGTTCAAATTTATAAGGAAACCATTCGGTTGCTGCAACATATATAGCCCATATACCATCGTTTCGTTCATCCCAAAATCTATTTGCAGTTTCCGGGAATTTAATTGTAGCTGCGACAGCATCAAAAATGCCATTTAATGTGCACAATCGATCTTCATCGATAAAAGCACATACCAGTGTAAGAAGATTATATATGCTGCTACGCACAACTATAGCATAATGGGTCTCTTCTTGGACCATTTCGCTTGACATTAATTCTTGAAGATAGTGAAAAACGTTAAGTTGAATAGCCTTGATACCAAATGGTTTAAATTGATTCAATACATCCAGATTTTCTGGATCAATGGCATAATTTGCCAGCATCCACGATAAAAGCAATGGACTATCTTGTATGGAACTGTCACGGATACACTTATGTTCGAAGATATCTTGCATGCTATTTCGTACACTGTTTACCCAAGCTTCCATTTCCGCACTGAAATAACAGAAAGAGTACCCATTTATGAATTGTATTCAATTTATTTATACGTCATGTATATAGATAATATTGCTAATTATATGAAAATACTTACTGCTTTCTGGCATCTAATGCAACAAGGAGTAAAGTTGCTTGACTATATTGTATTTCTTGTATCTTTTTATCTACCGCTGCTTTGTCCTCGTGACTTCTTGAATTAACTAGCCTACGTGGGACACCCTTAAAAAAAATATAGTAATATTTTAAAAATTAGTTGCATCTAAAATAATACAGGCATTCCTTAAATAACATGGAAGTCGATTTATGCTAAGTCTCAAATAGTATAATTTTGCATAATATGGAATTAATTAATTGTATTATTCGAGAACTATCTGTATAGACTAATATAAGCCTTACCCCGATGCTTCCATAAAATTTATTAAAATCCTTATCAGGTATATGAATGTCATGTACAATAACAGTTAACACATGAAGTAATTCTCTTATTTCTATAAGAGTACTGTCGTATAACTTATGCAGATGTTCTTCTGTGCATAATTGAGATCTTATAGGAGGATGTATAAATTTCAATGCTTCTACTTGTTTTTGTATAGAAGTCAGAAGATCACCAAGTAAGACTTCATTGAAGAATTTTGCAAACTCTTTTTGATTTGGATGTCTTTCGTTATCCTTATATTCAACCATTAGTTTTAAACATTTGATTAGCGTTACTCTTTCGGAATAGTAGAAGCTCCAAATATCATCAATTAATACTTTCATAGTACTAAGATCAGTGAGTTGAGATGCAAAAGTTTCGGCACAATTGCGGTACTCATATAGCATAAAATTGCAAACTAAGTCCCAGGCAATCGTTGCATCTAAGTTCTAAAAATATATACATATATTATTTTGGATGCCAAGTTCAGTTATTTACGCATATGAATACTTACGAGCAAGGGAGCAAGTTTACTAATTAAATCATACATTCGAGGAGGAGGATCTTGCTTGGAAATAGTTTGAAGGGAAGATTCTGTATATGCTTTGAAAAATAGTAAACCCTCCCTGAGTAATTTAGTTCCATTCTTGATTTCATCTTCTACAAGCTCTTTATCGCAACGGCACGTAGTACCAGATATTACAGACCACAAACCCTTACAATAGCTATTTAAAAAAAATAAATTAAACTTATTTCAATATGTAAATATATTCAACGAAATATAATTTAAATCAACTTAAAAGTTAACATTAGTCACCTTATATATATATACACACACACACACACACACAAGTATTAACTTTGTTTTACAAAATAATTTTGAAGAAACTATAGAGTACCGAGTTAGGAATATTAACAGTTCGATAGCAGTATTGTTATAAAAAAGAAAATTTTAATTTTTCTTATATATTTGGTAAGAGAATCGGTAAAACACGGCTAAATATGCAAAAGTAATACTTACGGTAATTCACCTAATGGTGCTACTTCCATGTTAAGATTTAAATACAACAAATACTTAGTTTATACAATAATTACAAATATAAAATTCAGTCCTAGTTGAATTTCAGAACATTTCTTCATAACCTTTCAATCTGTTTAAAATC
This sequence comes from Odynerus spinipes, assembly GCA_032403825.1. Classification (NCBI taxonomy): domain Eukaryota; kingdom Metazoa; phylum Arthropoda; class Insecta; order Hymenoptera; family Vespidae; genus Odynerus; species Odynerus spinipes. Next base: position 296,184 of record JAIFRP010000097.1, on the reverse strand, counting down.
AAAACCATCAGTTTATAACCTCTTATTTCGCGCGTTTACAGAACTATACTGGTCGCAACACATTGTACAGAACATCTATATTATCGATAGAAAAATATATGTTGATATTCTTACGAACTACGCCTAAAACCAATGCTCAGAGGATAAAGAAGTTTTAACGCAATTTTAGAACCACATGGTATAAATAAAAAAAAATTTTAAATACAGGTATTAGAGGTTTAAGAATATAAATAACATAGTGTTAATTAGATATTCAATTTATCTTGGCGTTTAAAAATAACTTTTCACTTCTTCGTAAAACTTCAAGGGGGTAATTTCGGCAATAAAGGTGCTCGCATATTTCGATTATCTTTTTTTTGCATTAAAAACTCGGAGTTCTTCGTTGTACGAAAAATTAAACTAAATAAAAGTGGGTAAGTATATAACATTATCATTTCATCTATCGCTTTTCATAACTTACTTTTATAATAATTTACTTTCACTTTTACATAACCTGTTCGTATTTGTACATATTTATTAACTAATAAGTACGTTAAGTCGGTTATATTATTTTTAATGCTATTTTTTAGTCAATATAAAATAGTTCTTCAGTTTATTATATAAAAAGAATACGGAGTTGAGTAGACATATTTTGATTTATTGAGCAAAGTCGTTATGGCGGGAAAGACAAATCGTTTGTTAAAATTCTAATATTTCTATGATTTTGATTGATTTTCAATCGTTTGAGAATTATACAGTTTATCTTTCGATGAAAAGTCAAAATGGATGTATGTATCATAGAAGTTTTAATAATTAGTACTAATTGGTACTAATTAATAGAAATATGTTAGCATTCTGTAATCGCGGTTATTTAAATGCAGATAGTAGAATATTAAAATCAATATTAATTCATAAACTAATACATAATCAATGTTTTAATTTACTTGTGTTTTGTTAAATATTACAATAATTTTCATCTTCAAATACTTCTGTCTCCAATAATATAAACACCTATCATATCATTCTGTGTATAGTTTTTATTTGCAGTCAGTTCGTTATCTTTAATAGCACAATTGATACGTGTACACACACCTTGTTACATTCCAACTTTTTATTTTATATGCTGACATGTTGTCCTTGTATTACCCGATGTGTTACACTAGACAAATAAAGATGCGATTTACAAACATCTCTACTTCGCGTATGTATGTATGTATGTATGTATGTACGTTATATGCATTACATACTTGCATGAGCAAACAAGACAAGCATTTTGTAACTCGTCGTTCGATGTATTACAAATACGATGGGATAAATTGCATTACAATACGGATAAAAGAAAAATCCGCCGCGAAACCAGTCACCGATTTCCCGTGGGAAGGTTCAACTCAAACCTATTTATCACAGTTAACGTTCCTAACTTGTTGGAAGAAGGCTCACAACTAGCCGCGTTTATCGGCATTGCATCGGAGATTGCGTTATACGAAAGGATACGAGAACCCGTACGTTGCAGTTAAACTTTTCGGGAGCAGCATCTCCCTTCTTGAAACATTCGATACAACACCATTTTTAAATCTTCCAGTTCTAATAAATCAGATGCCTGATAGCGGACATCTCGATAAAAGTCACTAATCCCTGCTCGGTAGGGTAGAAGTATATCTTTGAAATTTCTTATTCTACAGGGTGTTCGATAATTGGTGGTACGTACGTGCAATTAGAAAGAGGGTGATTCTACGTAAAAAAATAAGTCAAAAGTATACAGAGTGTCTCAGCTGAAGGAGGCCACCTAAATATTTTCTTTGTTTTGAATGATATGAAAATTTTTTATGGCATACTTTGAATGGTTTCAAAAGAAACATATCTTGAATAAAGAAATTTTGTTGTCAAGTCATGTTTTATGGATTTTTTCAAGATCATCGGTATTTTTTACTCAGTAAGTGTGTATTTCTTTTTACCGCACCTTATAGCGAATAAAAAAATAAATTTGGATATACCTGAATCCTTATCTTTAAATGAAGAACAAAAATATGATAAAATTGTAAGACAATGTTAGGGTGATATGCGAACTTTTTCTTTGAAGAAAACTAAAAGAAGAAGTTTATCAACAGCTACCTACTACTCTAGAGGATACAAAGAATCGTATAATTAATTTTAATGCGTCTACACTACCAGAAACAATTGAAAGAACATTACAATCTGCGATTGCTCGTTTCAAAGAGTGTATCACTAACGATGAACAACCATGTGAACATTTATAACATATGTAAATAGTAAGTTGTACGTTCACATACCATGCTAACGTTGTCTTACAATTTTATCATATTTTTGGTGTTCAAAGAAAATATTTAAGTGGTCTCCTTCAACTGAGACACCCTGTATAATAAAATTGTTTACAGGAGATCCCAATATAACAAGGTGATTGAATTCCCAAACAATACGATATTATGTAAATTAGTTCGAAAAGGCAAAATTAAATTAATTAAATTCTAAATGTTATTTTTTCTTTATGTAATCTAAAAGTAAAACATTCTCGCCATGTGTCGTTTTTTATGAAGTTTCCTTAATTTTTAAACCGTGCTATATGGGGATTTACTGTACACGAAGTTTTGTTTTCGAGAGAAGTAAGTTTGAAAGTTTGAAAGTTTGACAAGTATGCGTGCACTTGATTCAGCTTCAGCTCGACATTTCATTGAGGATTACTTCTATTACCGATACAAGACATATCGTCCTACTTATAATGTTTGTAAACATAGCACAAAAACACCTTTCGAAATATCCGAGAGTAAGATAGTGAAATCTGCCGAGTTGAAACCGAGGCAAATGCACGCGTACCTACTTGACAAAATTTCAAACTTATTTTTCTCGAAAACAAAGCCTCGTGTAAACAAATATTATTCTATATTTTTGACTTATTTCTTCATGTAGAATCCACCTCCTTTCCGGTTGTATCACTAGTTATCAATACCCTTTATAAATACAATAGAGCCTCGATTATCGGAATTAATAGGAAGACAAATGTGTTCGGATAATAGAAGGACAGCTCTCCCTATACCAAATTTTATCTACTTTGGACTAAATAATACAAATAAGCAATGAAATACTATACAATTTTGTGGGTCTCATATTTTTTATCCACTAAATCGCATAGATTTTCTAATACAAATAATTCCACGGAGTTGCATTCCTTTTGTGTTTCAAATCATCCAAACCCTTTTTCGGGAGTTACGAATGCTTCAAAATAAGAAGAATAAGAATTTTTTCATAATTTCACATTTTGTTTCAATCGATAACACTACCTGTTCCCGTTTCGACGATATTATTATAGTTCTGTGTAGGTACGCTTCGAATGTAAATACCATTCTGAAGTATTGCGAAGAGATTTTGTTTTAATAACTAGTTTCGATAGTATTGATAGAAGGAAATGAATACTACATGGATTATAGATGCACATAGTACGAATTGTACTATACGGATAATAGAAGATTTTGATAACATAACGTTCGAATAATAGAGAGTTCGGATAACGGGTGTTCCGATAATCGAGCTTTCACTGTAAATATTAGTACGATACGGTGTATCGTTTAAATAAATATTTGATTAGTTTTCAATCAACGTCAGATACATGAAAAGTAGCAAGAGTCCAAACGAGTCGGCGTTCATTAACTGCCGTCGTCGAGTCGAGATTGATAAAACTCTGATCGAAGGTAAGAGAAAAAAGGAAAAGTGGCGTAAAGGAGGAAAGGAGGAAAGGAGGAAAGGAGGAAAGGAAGGGTAAGGAAGGTAAGGAAAAGCGAGAGAGCGTGCGGATTAGGGCGCCGACGCGAAAAGTCGGGGTGCTCGGCGACGCTCGGCGTTGTTCGGTGTCACTCGGCTTTCCCCGTCGTGTGTAACCTCACGGTCGGCTAGTGCACGTTCGTCTCGAACGACGAGCGCCTCGCGTGCTCCTGGCATATTCACTGGCTCTTTCACTCTCTCGCACTCTCGCACGACTCGTCGCGCGGTATCGCCGGGAAATATAATTCGTGTGCACGATGTAAAGAGTACGATGATGTGCGTGACAATCGAGGAGAAAAACGATACATCGCGCGCTTATATGCATACACATTTATTATGCGAGCCGCAGTAAATAACAACCGACCTTTTTTTTCGCACTTTTATTCCGTCCTTTCTTTTTCTTTTTTTTTTCTTTCCTTTTCTTTTGCTGTTTTCTCTTCGAACACACGACCCACTGCGTCCATAGAATACACGGCATATTTTTTCCCTTCGTCTCATTTCAATCTCGAATCTCGATCGAAATTCATCGTACCGCCACTTCGGTACCTACACCTTCTTCCCTTCGCGTTTCCGTTTCTTTGCAATTTACTGATTTGTATTTTCCGAATGCTTCAGTGAAATCGTTCCGACAGGTCTCTTCTTAAAAGTTCTTCTCCTTCTTCTTCATTTTCTAATATTAATGCATTCGATTATGAATAATGTAACAACTTGGCATAATATCTCGGTGATACGTTTTTTTCTAGGAAGGATCCGGTGTGATCGAGTGACTTTGTTACGATCGTTTCGATTAGGACGGAACTCCTCCGATCGTTGGTGTTTTTATCGATGCGTTCGGAAACTTTTCTCCTGTGTTCGTTTCTCGTGTCCGCGTAAAATCGGATCCTAATGCGAAACACATATCGTTTGGTTTGATCGTCGACGTTGGCCTCCTATCAATATTTAATCGTTCGAAGTTAGTCCCGAACTCTTCGGAAAACGTGGAAACGTAGTAATAGTCACTCATAAAAGAGCCTCATTTTTATTATCGCCGTAATAATATCGCCGGGTCGTCTTCTCCTTCCTTTCTCCATATTTTCGTGCTTAATACTTTCGATCTTTCACGACCCGATCCACGAAGTGTAGCAATAAAAGACGAAATCACGTCTCTTTTTTTCCATCATAATCTTCAACTTTAAGGACGCACTGATAATCGAACTCTGACCGAATTTCTTGTTACATACATAGACCGAAGAAGTCAAGGGGAATATAAACGGAGCAGTTACATGTTTTTCATTTCGTTGTCCTTGCACACGTGCCTCCACGATGCATGCTCACCCGTTACCGTGATTTTCGTTACACACACGCACACGCACACGCATGTAAACGTACCTACATGTGTACTCATAAATAACAACTATCGTATGTTGGTAGCATACTTTACGTCCATCGGGAACAACGCGCATGTTACGGGGATAGTTTTGCCATGTTTCTTACGCAGCACCTGCTTGCATACGCCGAAAGTATTTTCGACGCTCATTCGGAACTCTCGATGTATATAGATACATATATACGTGTCTATCTACACGCACATGTCTACACGTTGCGGTCTAATACGGCATTGCGGCTAGACGTTGAACGTAGACCGAATATACGTGGCCGGATCTCTCATCGAAGGAAAAACTTTTCAAGCTGGAGACAGTAGCGAACGTAGTAGTTCCATCGATGGATCCTGATATCCTTTCAGGGTTTCTCGGATATGATCGATCGTCCGGAACGACGCGTCCTAGAATCTTTCTCTCTCTTTCCCCCTTATTCTCTGTCTCTTTCTTTCTCTATCTCTCGTTTACGGTGACGTTTTCTCGAAAGCTTGATTATCTCGAGGGATTCCTTCTCGATCCATACCAACTATCACGCGGGATGGTATAATTAGGACCTTGACGTGAAAGAAAGGGAAAATTGGCTGACTCGTTGCCGTCCTAACCTACTTTGTTCGAGGTTAAACCATGACTCCTAATCAAAGTATCTTTCGTACTATTTCGGAATAACGAGAACTCGAGATATTATCGGTAAGCTCGAGATATAAAAGCTTTTGAAAGGTACACAGTTGTGAGTTACATTTCGATTATTAATAATATTTCGATTTTAGTATCGTTTCTATACGAATACGTTTCCTTGTTATAATTTTTACGGACTTTCTATTAATATTTTGTATCATTTTTAATTATTTTCTCCAGAATGGTCATATTATTCTAGAGGTTTATATTTTTCTTTATTTATATTCTCTAGAAATATATTCTACGAATGTTTCATATAATTTGTACGGAATTTTTTCAAATATTTTATACAAATATTTTGTACAATTTTTACTTACATTCTAGAGAATATATTCTAGAAGAATAATTTTGTTAATTAACTTCTATTCTAAAGAAGATACTACATTATTCTAAAGATTTACATTACTTGTTACACATATTTTCGAGAAATACATTTTACAAATATTTTACACACACACACACACACACATATATATACCTATATATGAATTATTTATTTCATCAACGCGACTCGTGATGCAATTTAAGTTGACATAATCAAGTCTTCGGCTGATGAAAGAGAGAATCATCGTCAGACTCGTTGCTACTTTATCTCATTACCTCGTTCACTCCTTTCGCTCCGTTCGCTTGCTCGAGGATAAACCGTGAGATCTCGTTCTTCGCGTGTACCGCAAGTTGTGCATAAATCAAAAGTCATCTTTTCGCTATCGGATTCTCTCGCGGCTTTTTCCACCTTCCACTTCGTCCTTCTTCTACCCCCTTCAATCATCGTGTTTCGCTGCGAAAGGGACGGTTATTCTTAGACGCTCAGTCGAACCGAAGTGTGTAAGCGCATCGGTGCCTTTCCATTTATCACTCTCATCGCATTCGTCGTCGTCGTCGTCGTCGTCGTCGTCGTCGTCGTCGTCGTTGTCGTCGTCGATTCGGCCCTCGTACACATCAACCCATCGTTAATTCACGGTCGTGTCTTTTTAGTGAGAAAGTGGTGAAAGGATTTTGCCCCTTTTTTTATACTTCGACATATATACGCATAAACAGTCAAACACAGACACGTGTATACATATATACGTACTTGCATGAATACATACGTACACACGTAGACGCGGCATGCATACGAGAAAAGTTTAGCGTGGCCAGCTCCCGAGAAAGGCGAATCAGGAAAAAAAAGAAAGAACGAAGGAAGGAGAAAAAATATTCCGGAGAGTGCGTCGAACGAAAGAACGAAGAAATCGCGTGCTTTTCAGATGCGAGCCGGTACATCGGGGGTGATAAATCGGGGCGCAAAGGCGCCGTCGTGTCGCTCTGCTGCTTTCGGACGTGATGCTACCGTTCCCTGTATTGGTGCTACTAAGTACTATTCGTGATCGAGCGATCGTGAGTGTGGATGCTCTCGTGAGAGGACACTAATCGGTCCGACTCTTCTTTCTCCTCCTGGTGGAAGATAGAGGAGTGAAGAGGAAAAGTGAGAAAAGCGGGGGGTGAAAATCGCGGTGACTAGCGTTCGGGTGGGTGTAACGTGGACCAGAAGAAGACAGAGAAAAATAAAGGAAAGAGAGAGCAAAAAATGAGGGCTTCGTTGCTCCTCCTGGGGGGCACCATCGTCGTTCTCTCGATCGCGGTCGCGAGAGCACTATCGTGTGTGTGTTCACCGCTCGAGTGCGACGTACTCACCGACGAGGATTGCCCCGGAGGTCTCACCTGGGACCCCTGCAGGTAGGCAACTGCATTTGCTTTACTTACGAGCCAGTTGAATAGCGAGCTACCGACCGCTGGGATACGTACCAGATAGAAGTACCTTTAAACGCTCTCGATCTCCTCTTTTATTTGTTTCTACTTTTTTCTCCTCTTTTTCTTTCTCTCTTTCTCTCTCTCTCTCTCTCTCTCTCTCTCTCTGTCGCTCTTGTATTTGTGTCGAATCGCGGAGTTATCGTTTTTCACGATGCACGGGTCATCCTCGTCTAACATGTTGCTTTGAGAATATGACTTACAATTGTAGACCTGTAGAAATTAAAATGAGTGTATGTGTGACTGTACGCGAGTAATGACTGTGTGTATGTTTGTATATGTGAGTTCAGCCTTTAAATCGTTCGGGAATGTATACCCCTTTCGTCCACATGTGATAATATACATACTATTCTTCAAAACCGACTTCGAACATGGAGTGGAAGAAAGCACTGAAAAGTATAAAATAATTTTTGTTTATAAATTAAAATGTCTCACGCATTCTTATGTCGTGAAAATAAATGTGCAAGGACATTTTGTGCCGCCTTCGAAAAAGTTGCAATTTTTTTAGTATCATTTTAATTTATAAACAAAAATTATTTTATACTTTTCAGCGCTTTCTTCCACTCCATGTTCGAAGTCGGTTTTTATTTTTTTTTGTAAAAATATTTTTTATTATTGACAAACTGCAAAATAATCTCGATTAAATTCATCGATACTGCGTTGATCGTTCGATCGATCGAAGCAAAAAGAAAAAGCGAACTCGAATGTTTTCTATTAGAGACGATCTACGATGTCTACGCGGATAAATTCCGCGATAAGAACAAAATTTTATCTCTTCCGATAATCCCATTAGCTTTAATCTCCGTAAAACTCGTTCGCGATTTGCAAAGAAAGCGCTATCCACCGCGCCGCGGCAGACAGATAATTATTTTTATTCTTCGTACTCGGATAAGGGGCTCTCTTCGAGGAAACGCAATATCTGAGTTGTATACTTAATTAAACGAACGGGCTGAGAAACGAGAAGAAAATTCACCCGGTTGAATGTACTATACGCAAAACAATTCGTAATGGATTCTTACGTTCCTTTTATCTCTATTCTCTTCAGTATAATATATATGGACACACACGTACACACACACACATGCTTGCACTTACTCGTTAGAACGTACTCTCGAGATGATCGAAGTCTCAAAGAACGGAACTTGACGCTCGACGAAGGGCCTCTTTTGTCGTGCCACTCCATTCACCAGAGTTACTCTTGCTTGCATTAGATAAACGCGTTATCGCACAGGTCTGACGTGCAAAGGACGAGTCGCTTAAAACTCGGTCGGAGGTATCTTTTGCGTTTTAAAAAACAATGAACGATGTGAACAAAGGGATATGAATTCAAAGGGTATTTTCTATCGATTTGTATATATTATGTGAACCTGGTGAATAATTCAAATTTTTCAGTGAAAGTCAACATTTATTTAAAAAAGACTATTGCAGATTATTTAATCAAAGTAGTCGCCATTGCTTTATATAACTTTAAGCCATCTTTCAGGCAAGTTATGAATTTCGTCACAACAAAATTCCGTATCTTTACAAAGATCCCCATCGTAAGCAATTTTTGCATTTCTTCCACTGATTGGAAATGTGTGTCCAATAAGGGGTGCTGCATTAATCGGAACAAGTGGTAGTCTGAAGAAGCAATGTCTGGTGAGCAAGCTGGATGATGTAAAACGTCCCAACCAAAATTCATTATGATGTCCTTTGTCAAAGAAGCAACGTGTGACCTAGCGTTATCATGCAACAATTTCACAGGACGTTCTTCTCTGTCAGTGTACGGACGTTATTTTGCGGTTTTATGCCAAACAGATCGTCATTTCTAGTAGCTAAATGTTCACACTACATAATAGCAAAGGAGTGGAAAAATCAATTGATTTCCAAGTTGATTCTTGAACTGATTACAAAAGTTTGGATAATTCATTGGTACACCTAATAAAATATGTATAATTTTGCAACGATTCTGCTATTATAATCCTTGAATTATAATGGTTTGCGTTTAACATCCGCACAGAGTGGGTTGTCCTTTTACTATTTTCTTCTTTTTCTTACAAATGTCTCATACTATTCTATTTCTTTGTGGTAAATTTCAAGAAAACACCTCTCCCCCTCTTGGAGGAGGGCGAGGGTGGTCTTATTTTGTAGAGGGGGGCTCATTGAGTATAGGAACGTATGTTTTATGCAGCGGTCACCGCAGCATAAAAAAATATGATAGTATTAAAATTGCGATTTTCAAATCTCATATCCTAGTGGTAAATGTTAAGAATAACTCTCCCCCTTCCTTGGAGGGGTGTGAAAGGAGGCTTATGTTATAGGGGGACATCTCAAGAACATTCTATATTTTATATTAATATCACAACAACGACTGTATACACGTATACACGAGTGTATACGCGATAACGACTGATCGTGAAATGAAAATTTATAATTACATGTACCGTCTACTGTACCCATGGCAAGGTTTAAATAGGAACTCGATAATATACCGTTCGTAATGTTCTTGATTAGTTTCTGCACAAACACTGGTTTGTGCAGAAACGAGACGCAACCTAGACACAAACACTGTTTATATGTCTTATTTCTACACAGACCGGTGTTTGTGTCTGGGTTGCGCCTAGGTTTTAATACTATCATATTTTTGTATGCTGCGGTGACCGCCGCATAAAACATATGTTGCTATGTTCAGGGAATCCCCCTCTACAAAATAAGTCCACCCCCGCCCAACTCCTGGAGGGGGGGGGGTGTTTTTTGACATCTACCTTCTTTGTTATTATTTATCGCGTAACTTGATTGCCGACGATTCTTCATTATCATCATGCACAGGGTACTTCGTTTTACGTAAGATGCACAGCAGAGTCGGAGTCAGTACACTAAAATAAAAACAAGAGTTTACACAAACATACATACATATGTATGTCTGAAGTGGCCTTGTTTTCGGCTAACAGCTTGCTTTGTGTTATCATAGTAGCTTACCCATGTATCTTCAGAGAAACTGCTCGAAGTGATCACTTCCAGCTTTAGTACCGGCGTGAATACGTCGTATCGTAGGTTGGATAGTTGGAATAACTCATTTTCATGACTAACAGTAATTCATGCTAATCTTGCTTCAAGTATCTTGCTTCGGATATCTTACTTCACTGAAGGTAGCACGTGTAGGTACTAATTGCTCCATTTACAATATTAAATCGCATCATATGAAACGTCGGATTTCCAAAACAACAAACCAAAGCTCTGACATTAAACGCGATACGACTTAATACAATACTTATGTGACCTACAAATCATGCAGAAAAACAATAAATCAACATTCCATTTCGTTCTATCTACGCGAAAGATTGTTGCAGCAAAAAAGAAGTTCTAACATAAAAATGAACTCATATAGGGCATATGTTTATATGACCTTTTATTCTTATTTTAGTGTACTGAATTTCTGCTGTACTTCTCACATAAAACGTAACACTTTGTGCATAAAAGATATACAAATATTTCAAGTGTAAACATTAGTCGAAGCGTATCACGTTTTTACAAACGATCGAGATAGCATTCGAGCTCGTGATCTTCGAGATCTTCTTTACATTTTTAAGAACCGAAAAAGCTGCTAATGATTAAAACGCGTCAAATTGCAAAGTACTTCGTTGTGAATGGAGCTAGATAAAATGTCTACATTATTAATTATATTCATAATTGGTATTTCCTTCGAACGAAGCTGGGTGTTATATTCCTGTTATATCAGACGCGTACATGATTACCTCGAGAAAACGAACCGATCTATCCCACAACTGAGCTAATGTGGATTCATTAAGTTGACGCAGGATACGCGAGATATCATTACCGTTGTGTCGAGAACAAAATGCGTCAAGTTTATTTTGATCGTGTTTACACGCAACGAGTCATCGGTCTGGCTGATCTTAGAAATGAAATTGCTATTTTACGCGAACAAAAGAAATTGTTCTATTTTTTAATAATCATAATATGTTATGAAGGAAAAACAAATTAGGGTTGTGTTTACCGTTGAGATAATAGCGCTGAGTCGAAAACGAAACGAAAACAAAGAATTGGTAGATTTTTTAAATAATTGTATTTTTTAAATCAATCAAAATTTTTTCAATTTATAACGTTATCCTTAATGTTTTAGTTCACACATTTTTAATGTATATACATATCAATATATATGTTTATTTACTTATATATAAATATGTTTTGACGTGGTGTACGCCACACCACAAGATTCCGGTCGGGAGGAAGATTCTCCATCTCGTGTGAGCGAGTTACACTCTCAAGGCGGAGAAATAATCGGAATGTATGGAAAAGATGGTAATATGTTTGTAACTTGTACATACTTGCGAGTCGCACCTAGCTACCATTAGCGACGAGGGAGCGACGAGGAGGCATTATCATGCTTTTTTCACCGCCGCGTTGCGTCGTTGCCGCGTAAGCAGTACAACAAAGGAGAGAAAGAGAGAAAGAGAGAACACGACGTTTAACGAGCCGAATCAGGAGCACCTACAGGCCGGACACCCGCCTACAGACTAACCAAAACATTCTTCCGGCCCACTCCAAGGAGTAAAACTTCGCTCCTGCTGCCGCTAGTCTCCATGATTTTCAAAAGTCTACGAGATCTTGGAGATGTGACAAGATCTCCGATACTCTACAAGATCTTCAATATTCTATGAAATCTTTGAGAGCCTATGAGATTTTCGCTTCGCGGGAGACCAGAGTCACCACCGTGTTACGCAGGTGAAACTCCTGCTGACGAATCATCGTTTAATATTAATGGAAATGGATGGGTATGAAGTATAATAAATAAAGCATTGATTGCGTGTAATGCCGGTGTTAGAATGACGACGGAAGAAGAAGGAAACAAAAGATCGGCGTGTCTTTATTAAAACAATAGCCGCAAGATATGAATATCGATATGAATCGATATTGATCGACAGTCGTATTTCGACTCCACAAATATAACATAAGCGTGCGAGAGAAAGAGGCATTGCCCCATATACAAGACGTTTGTTAGCTCCACTGTTTGACAAAATGGTATTAATTTTTCGTCATATAAAGTTTAATATCTAATTTGAATAGTATTTTTTATACTGAATTCATATATGTAAAAAAAATTGTTTCCTTCGCCTTCTAGCTTCCCCGAAGTTTCGCTCCAGAACACATTTTTCGCTACAATTTTAAAACTACGCGATATAAAATAAATGATTCAAACAACTTTTATTCAGTTGGATGAGAGCTATCCGAATGCCCCTAAATTAATATCACTTTTCGTTTAAAAAAGTCATTGCATTCCCGCGCTTCCCCTAAAAAGTGGAACTAAAAAAACGTCTTGTATACTAAAAAGTTAGCCCCATCGTACCATTTAACTATTGCAAATATAAATCCGGCATCTTGATTGGTTTTTGAGAAAACAGCTTGTAATGGTATCTTTGGAGTATTATATATAATACATACATTGTAGTATCGAATACATTTTTGCTAATATCTCGGGAACTAAAGCCGAGCGGCAGTTAGACGTATAGAGCAAAGTTCTTCAGAATCACGACCTCGACAACATATTTCAAGGTCGTCGAAATCGGTGCGGTCGTTTGTTTTGTAAACAAGTTGCAATTATTGAATGTTTACCGTCATTTTGCGAGAGAACAATTAACTTTTTTTATTAATTATTTTATTATTAATTAACTTCTGACCTATGGTTGCTTCCAGACTTTTTATCCCTGTGGCGAGTAGATTGCGATAAGACAATAAACAAATTTGACCTTGAATTTCAAGGTCAAGGGCAATTTTGCGGGAACTTTTTCTGAGATCCCCACCGATCCAGAGGTGTAGAATAACACTATGGTAGTCGTGATACCTACTTTTCTCACATCCTGTATATACATACATACATATAGGTACATATGTATATATTTGAACTTTAGAATAATTCTACATAATAATATTTTTCTATTTTTTAATTATCATACATATGTAGTAAATCAAAAGCAAATCAGGCTTGTTTTTACCCTTTATAGAGATAATATCGATGAATCAAAAACGAAATAACTGGTCATAGTCCAGTCGGAATGTAATTTTTGATTGCAATAATTAGATACCAGTATTTTATTTCTCTAATCGCTGGGGAGGGCCATTGGGAGTCTAAATCCAGATTTTCGAATACATTCTGCAATAGCTTCGGCCGCCATCTTAAATTTAAGGGTGACTTTGTCTTTTTCGAATAACTCGCCTATTTTCAACTTTGGACTAAAAATTGTCATAACTAAATTTGTAGAAAATTTAATTCTCTACAACTTTGGTAATAACAGTTTTTTGTTTTCGAACGATTTTGTAACGAACGTTTTGTACATAGCGACTGAACTATCAAGGATGAACAATTTATCGACTTTTTATATAATAATTCTATTTTCAAAATAAATCAAGACATTTTGTCAGTTTGTAACGTTATTCTTGATGTTTTTGTTAATACTGTTTTAATGTATGTACATGCATATAAATTTGAAGTCTAGGATAACTCTATATAGTCACTATTTTAGAACTACATTCGCCTCGTACTCGTAAACTTTCCGACGAAAAGCAGGTCAGAGTCATTACGGACGTCTACAATCGTATCCACTTATCGTTTTCGGTTACTTCTACTACCCAACGTTCGACGTCGGGTGATATCGTTCTTTCAAGATTATATGCGTCGACCGCTCCTTTAACTTATTTATTTATCTCTTTCTCCCTCCTCGGTTTGACTTGCAAATCATGCCGGCTCGGTGAAAGATTTACGCATCGTCTTACGTTTAAATAATTTTACCTGGTTAAGCGGAGGCCTTGATTAAATTTGAAATATTCGTTGCGCGTTACTTTATTTTTAAAAATTTTTTTTCGCTCGGCGTATGGAAGACGAATAGTTTAATCATTTTATTGAAAATTTTTTTTATATCAAGAGCAATGTATTTAAAAAATTAGGTAAATGTCAAGAAAACACTCCGCCCCCTCTCGGAGGAGGGCGAGGGTGGTCTTATTTTGTAGAGGGGGGCTCATTGAGTATAGGAACATATGTTTTATGCAGCGGTCACCGCAGCATAAAAAAATATGATAGTATTAAAATTGTGATTTTCTAACCTCACATCCTAGTGGTAAATGTTAAGAATAACTCTCCCCCTTCCTTGGAGGGGTGTGAAAGGAGGCTTATGTTGTAGGAGGACATCTCAAGAATATTCTATATGTTACATTAATATCACAATAACGACTGCATACACGTATAGACGAGTGTATACGCGATAACGACTGATCGTGAAATGAAAACTTATAATTACATATACCGTCTACTATACCCATGACATCGTTTAAATAGGAACTCGACAATATACAGTTTATAATGTCCTTGATTAGTTTCAACACAAACACTGGTTTGTGCAGAAACGAGACGCAATCCAGCCACAAACACTGTTTATATGACTTATTTCTACACAGACCAGTGTTTATGTCTGGGTTGCGTCTGGGTTTTAATACTATCATATTTTTTACCCCCTCTACAAAAGAAGACGACCCCCGCCTTCCTCCGAGAGGGGGGATGTTTTCTTGGCAATTACCAAAAAGTATGATATGCTAACTTGAATTGTCCGATTTCTTATATCTTATATTTACATCGTCGATCGAATTCTTTTATCTACATCTATCACATGAAGGGTCCAAGAAAAAAATACGGTAAGCGCCAATTTCATAATTTAAAAATTTTTATATATTATTGTGTGTTCAACTGATCTCTACAAATGTACATATTGTATGTGGAAACAATATTAGTTTGTAATATTAAAACGTTTTAAAGCGTTATTTGGCTCTCCTGTAAAATTTATAAAATGGCGGTTATCATATTTTCCCCCTGGACCCTTCATATACAATATGCGGTGCTAAATAAGTCAAACTATAATACATTAAAATTAATTTATACGGCTATAGCGTGGCAAGAATTAGAAACGTAGGCTATGCAGGAGTGTGTGAGTGCGAACGTGTGGGAATCGGGAAAAGTGAGGAAGTGTTATGATATGGAAGGATTAGTGTAATTGAGATTTATAGTCAATTAGAGGCGTGAGTGTAAGTGTGAATTAAAAAAACGAAAGTACTGGTCTGAATTTCGACCGTTACATATCTATCCCGACTTCCTACCATAGTTTATAAATTATTATGCTAGAAAATTAGAAGTAGAGTATAGTTCAGGTAAAAGTATTTAAGAATTAATACGGAAGAAACAGAGCTAGTATATTATATTTGCTATATACATAGATAGATACATTCGAGATACAAATGTTTGTTATAAAAAAATGTATAAAAAGATCACTTCGTTTTGAATCGAGCGAGTTTATAACACTTTAGTCGGACGCATTCACGCTCGGCAATTATAAAGTATCGCCCGTAAACTCGCGAGAACGGGAATCCCTTTTCCCTTTGAAGCGACCACCCCTTTTCCTTCGCGCTCTTTGAAATTGCACGGAGAAGCGCGAGAACGAGAAAGAGAGAACGAGAGAAAGCGAGATAGCGATACACTCGATCGGGAGGAAGTTACTTGTAAGATGAACAATTTCAGCGTAATTGCTTTTCGAGTGGCGAGCCGTTGGTCCGGTAGGATCGATCGGGGATAGACGGGGGGAGGAGAGAGAGAGAGAATCGAATAAAAATCGCAGGAGATTGGGATTTCGGATTGATTCGTGAATCATGACGCGGTTCGTTATTGCCGGCTTCCGTCAAGCGAGGAACGAAAGCCGTCGATGTGCTGACTTCGACGATATAGAATCCGTTCATTGTTCCACTCACCCCCTCCCCCACTCCCAGCACCCCGCCATCTAACCCACCATGGCTTCGATATCCATTTAAACTTTTAATTTCGCTTAATTTATCGAAAATTGCATTTCGATTCGAAAACTTTCTTTAATAGCTTGTCGCTCGCCTCGTTCCTTTTTACCGAGCTCGCGGATTTAATGTCGTTGATAAATTTATGTACATANNTACGGAGGACAGAAGGCACCGCGACTCGATTTTCCCTGACCCGAATTGCTTCCTTTTTTCCCTTCTATCGTTTAGTTTTTTATGTCCGTTACTTACGATCGTTTCACGAGTACGCGGACTTGTAGCCAATGTCAATATTTTATGAACCGACGTATTGTTATTCTCTCGCGTCAATATTTGAACAATTTTTTATCGGTGCGTATAAATCTTTGATCGAGGAATTAATACTTTTTAAAAGTTATTATTTTTGTTTTATTTAGAACTCAATTACTTCGTCGTACAGGATCGTTTTCGCGTTATGTCGAAAACGATTACGTCCGTTTAAATATTTACAGTTGTCATAAATATAATTAGGTCTTCCGAGTTATAAAGAAAATACTCGTATACCGTCGCGTCGCGTCGGTAGAATTCCATATTAAATTCTACTACCTTATGCGAGCGTCCTTGTGCAAGAATAGGAACGACGAGATCGTAACGATGCAATAAAATGCGAGAACGTTGAACGAGCCAGCGTAATACGTAAATATAACCACATCTCGCACATTTTTAACCGTCGTAATTCCGTCACGTATTTTCCTCCTCGAAGGAGAGTAACCTTTCTGAAATTCCGCCGGTACGTTATCTATGTACGTGGTTATACTTGCAATCGGCATTATATATGACTATGCTGATTCGAATGGCTCGGAATTGAATTTCAAAAGGAACAACAGCGTGATATCGTGAGAAGCCCACCGGCAGCTTATTTCTCATCATTTCTCTTCGGTGATCTACGAACAGAACGCGGCACCTTTAACGTCCGTCGCTGCGCGCAGGAAAAATTCTCTCCCGATGCTTTTCCTTCGCTTTATCCTGCGAGGAATCCTTACGTCGGACCGTATCGCGACGACATCTCGGAAAAGAATGGACGCGTCACCGCGTATCCGCGTCTGTCGTATGCTTTGAACTGAAATTATTTCTTTGGTTACGATTTTTTACGATTACTGTGGCATTCTTAGAAAATACTTTATACGGTAACAAGTCTCAAAAGTTTTAAGTTTTGGGGATTATATTTTGTAGAGTAAGTTAATTTTCTAAACCGTGTAAAATATGGATAGCGATAAAACATGAAATTTAAAACAGTTTTAATACGTACAAATGTATAACAATATGTATTCTAAAAAATGTAATTTTCAAACATTTGTTGGAAACTTATATTATATATATCTATTTAACATATTTATGTAATATATTTAACATAACGATGATTTTTTACTACAGTAGAGTCTCCTATATCCGAATTAATAGGGAGACGAGTGTTCGGGTACTGGAATTTTCGGATAATAGATCAATCATTTTTCTCATATTAAATTTCATTTGTTTAAATGAAAATCACGAAAATTTTCGATTTATGCAATATTTATGAATCCCAAAACTTTTAAAGCGCTAAATGGCATAAGTTTTTTTAACATCAATAGATGATAGAATTACATTTTTTTTGTTTAAAACCATCGGTTATTTCACGGTTAAAACCATATATATATACACACATATTATATACATAAGTATAACTGGCGTTACGGAACATTCACAAACACGTATCGCGCACACATTCACGTCTTTAAAATTCTAGACATCACATCGATACATTATATCTAATATCGCTACGAAACGGCTGTCGAGTAACAGAACATTCGGATATTAGGGTATTCAGATAATGGGGGTTCGAATACGGGAGGTTCTACTGTATTTAGAGATTTGGCATGTTAAGAGTTTTCGAAATTTTAGGAGATAAAATGAAGTTTATGGATATTTAAGCGACTCTATCGATTCATTACATTTCGAGTACAATAATTTATCTTTACATTTGGTCTAACAAAATATGACCGAATGAAGTTAGAGTAAAATAGATTACATAAAATATAAAGAGCACCTGTTATATTTCAATAGAGGCAGAAAATGATAAACGTAAATGTGCAGGTGCACCGTAGACGCGTAATACTGGTCAGCATTTATACAGTAGAACCGGAAAACGATCGTTAAGTTCGTGAGATCGTAACCGGAATAGTAATCTTAATTTTCCAATATTGAAATAACGATTCGTTGATGGAACACAACTCGTTCCATACACGAGTTCGTAATGGAAGAAATCGGCGTTAAAAATTCAAAGTCGTTCCGAACTTCCATTCTTTCTTCATTTTTTGTACTTTCAAAGCTGTTTCGTAAAACGATCTTCGAACTTTCCCCTCGTATCGGCGAATCTCGTAGATATTTATTCTTTCACGAAACAACGATGCGACGTAGGGGAAAAAGGGTGCCGGTGGTTTTCATTGGCCGCGAAATGAGATCGTACGCTCCGCGTCGTATCCAGGAATTTATCGGAAAATGTTTAGCGTGTACTGCTGTTCCGTTCGGCTCGGATATTTGAATTACGAAGCTCGATCGAAAATAATGTCTGCGAGCTCCAACAACGTCCGGCTATCAGCTACGAATTTCGCTTTTCTTACGAACTCGCTCTTTTTCGAGGGCTAATTGACTCGTGCTCGAAACGGCGGGAAATTCAAACTTCCTAAGCTCGGAACGTTGTCCTCGCGAAATCGTTTGGAAGTTTGCTCGTAACGCATTAGCGCTGTTTATCGGATGGACGAAACCCCGTAACGGAAAAATATCTTTAATTTTCAAGGAGACTTGTTTTTCTTTTCTACCCACAGCATGTCCGTTACGGAAAGAGAAGAGACAGAACCAAAGGTCGGTTTCGAATAGCATTGGCTAACTTGCACGTACGGCTTGTTCCACCTTCTCGTTTCGAAAACGTTTCGTACGTCGCGTCGGTCTTTTCTTCTCCAAGTGTCACGTCAAATCAAAGCAAGCCACGATAAAGGGATTCGAAGCTTCGGAAAATTCGTTTGGTCGATGGAGAATTCGAGCGAGAATATTGTTATAATGTTTCATGCTCGATATTTAATGTTTAGTAATTTCCTCGATGAATTCTCTAACTTTTTTTAAATAACTTGTGTGTTGATTCTATAACATATAGATACACTTCGTGTTACAGATAAAGTTTATTAAATGAGGATGAGAATTCAGACCTTCGCATAAACGTGCGGTATTTAAATTAAATTAAATTTTACTCGGAAATAATGTATGTAATAATAATAAATCATGTATAATAAGGATATCGAACGAATGTAATAATTGCGACTTCACTATCGATTTCTTTGCTAATTCATATTCATCCTTCTATAGAGGGATATGTTCTGCCTTTTCTTCTGGTGGAATCTTCGAGCATCTGTATACATATACATGTTCTACATTTTCCAAGTTATCTGTAAATTGGCTGTAAGCCGTATATTTTGGTAAATAAATAAATAAATAAATAAATAAATAAATAAATACATGTAGAAATATGTTTATCGGTATACGTGTAAAACTTTCTCTATTTCTCTCTTTCTTTCTCTATCTCATCGCGAGAGAGAATTCGAGAGTACTCGAGAGAATAAATTGGGGGTAGCTTAGAATTTTAACTTAGAATTGTAACTTAGAACTTACTATTTAATTTTTGTTTTTCTAAAAGTAACTAATCAGCACTCCGAGGTATATTTAACCTTCGACGTCTACAAGCTTGTGCACGGTAAAAATGAAATTTCACATTTTATGTCTCTACCTCTATCTCTGTGTGTGTATTTCCAGATGTTGCAAAGTATGCGCGCGTGTCGAGGGCGAGCCATGCGGTGGTCTTTTTGGCTTTTCCGGGAGCTGCGCGGTCGGACTGCAGTGTGTAATCAAAAATCTACTGCCTCACACGCGGGAAGTGGACGAGGGCGTCTGTGCGAGTAAGTTTTTAACAAAATTATTTTCCTTCCATGCGGCTTTACCACCACGGCTACCTTCCGTTAATTCTCAAACGCTTTCCTTCTCTTGTTTCTGGAAATTAAGCATCCCCGAGACAGTTGGAACAGTAGCGGGCAATTTTGCCTACTCGCGAAACTTTCTTCTTTCTTTCCTCTTTTTTCATTTTTGACTCATTCTTTGACACCGAAACAAGTTCTTTCATATCTGGGATGAACGAGTCACTTGCTCTTCCTTTTTTCGTTTAATTAAATTATGAGTGGAAGCAGAACATAAGATCTTTCGTCGAAGGATTCTGTATGTATATAATAAAAATTGATAAATACGTAATGAAATAAAAGAGAAGAGATTCACAACCATAAAGAAAACAAGTTTTTTAACAATCTTTTTTTTGCATCCAAAGAAATCGTCAGCTTTCCTCTCGATTTCTAAAGCTCAATTACTTACCAAAAAGCGATCGACTGTTTATTAGCAATCGTTATATTTGAAACTGCCGTAAGAAAATGAAAGTCAGCTTACCTAACTCACTATTTCCTCAGATAAAAATATTGTTCTACGTATGGTTGTTTCATTAACAAAATCCACTTCTCAATAAAACCAGTTAACAAAAGCTTTTATTATAATTTACAATATAAACCTAACAAATGCACATATCAATGTAAGACCCAAATACGTATGGTAATTAAGGGAAATGAGTTTGCACTTCTATTGTGTGATGCGAGGGCCTATCTTGACGAAAATTGTAAAAGCGGTATCTGGATTAAAACGATTATTAATTCGAATACTTGTAGTATTTAACAAAAAATATTACACTTTTCTTCTACAACTTGGGTTATAAAACTTTTACAAAATATTTTATTTATAGTATTCAAAGTCTGCATACATTTTTGTTGGAACACCCTATATATATTATTGTGATATTTAACACACGAAGAAAAGGACAAAAGGAGAACTTCAAAGTAGAAACTAATGTAGACTTGATTTTATCCTGAAAAGAGATAACTAGTTTTTTCATTTAGCGAATTTTTAACTAACCAACTTTTTGAAACTTCTAATGCGTTTCGAAAGTGTCTCCTTAGCGAGCTAACGATTTTTCCCCTATTCGTTCCCTTCTCGTGTGTCATCGCTGCAAAATTTTTAAATTCGCGGGCGAGGGGAAAAGGTTGAATCGATTAAACCTCCTCTCGTTTTCCACCGGGTAGCTGTATCGAAAATTCTGTGCGTGTCGCGCACGTCAAAAATATGATGAAACGTATTCAAGCGTTGCAGATTCTTTCTTTTTTTTTGTTGATATTTTTATTTCACTGCTCCTGACTCGCCCTATCGATGTGGGTGAGAACTTTCGCGCGTCACGGATGTAAATTCGTCAAATTTCTGATGTTTACACGCGTAGCTGTCGGATAAACAAAAACGGAAGAACAAAAATTCGATCTGAGTATTTTATATTTCGTTTTTACGCACGAACACACGGAGTTCTTTATATTGTTGATAGAGTGAAAAGTATAATAGACGATTACCTCTGAAACTATTATACTTAAGATATTAAAAGTCTTTTGGATGTTTACGTTTTATATAAAAATTTTAATGTGTGTATATGTCTCTCTCTCTCTCTCTCTCTCTCTCTCTCTTTGCCTCTCCGTTCCTCATTGTATATTTCTATTTATAATTTCATTCGGTAAGACGTTTACCTTAGCGCTGTAAGTTCGATCATAAACACGTGATCGCGACGCGAATGGTGTTTATCGTTTTTCCTTCTGTGACTTTCGGATTACTTAGTCCCGAAATCCGAGCATTCGAGTCAACTAATCAGCTGATGTTGCATTTCGGTTTATTTTCTTTACAGAACCTGTCAAATAATTTAGTCATCCATCAACCATTCGAGCAGTTTCGTACCGTCTAAAATTTAAAAATACATGAAAAATTCTTTACACGATGAAAACAATTAGAATTTTGTAGGAATGTGTAAAATAGTGCTAGTCAATAACGGGAATTTTTTCACCATTTTTATCGAAGCAACGAAAAATGACCAATGGATGAAAAATTGAATTTTTACACATAATAAAACGAATTAACATTTATATAAAAAATGACTGGTTATGCCTAAAGCGAAAAAGCTTTACTTTTTTTTACAGGGACTCAGGGGCTTGTTTTCTTTACTCCTTCGAGTAACCCCAAGTATCTTTTTTACATCGTTGAGATAAGTCAATCAACGAGTCGTTTTCGTCTTCCCCAGGGCGGAAATTTGTAGCTGTGTTTTTTTTTCTCGGATCCTTAATGCATTAAATTAGACAAGGAAATTCTTATTCGCCTTTTCTACGGTTGACGAGGGTAACATCGTTTCCTTCGTCTTTCAGTGATTTTCTTTACGGGTATAACGCGTATCCGCGACAAAGCTAATATTCTATTGTCCCAATGGGAAAGGAGTGAGTGAGAGAGTGAGAGAGTGAGAGAGTGAGAGAGAGAGAGAGAGACAACGACATTGGGAGACAGATAAGATACTTTTACAGTAAATGACCTTAATGTAAGCCACCCCACTGTAATGTCAGCTCGGATCGCATTAAGGATATATTACAAGAGTTGTGTGTACACGCTCTAGGTATTTTAAAAATGATAAAACTCGGCTCGTACGTCTTTCCGTGCACGATCTTATGCGCCAGCGATGAGAGTCCTTATCTGACAAAGTACCGCTTCTTCAGGGACGCTCTATGAGATACATAGTTTTACGCATTTTCCTACCCCTTTTTTTACTTTGTGCATAAGCACCTTGAAAGTTTCGGGATGCTTTGAGGCTACTCCAAAAATATTCGAAATTTGAATAATAAACATTGTTTGGTTTCTGTGCCGCTAACAATTTTGATTGTACATACAGTCAACTCTCTAATAATACAGCACTACGAAAAAATGGTTTCGATATAACACTGTAAACAAATTCCGATCGGCCTCCTTTAACATAAGATTTTTATTAAACGATTCCCATATAACACGGCTTTATAATTTGGGCAACTCTCCTACACCACGCATTCGCATACATTTAATTTAAAGAACATCTGACTCTCACCAGTTCTAGCACATGCACTCATACGAAAGGAAATAAAACACAGTTTCGATATAACACGCAACCCATCCCCCTGGTTTGCATTCGTTCTAATTATAAGTTTCACTTAACCTTATGATAAATGCCTTGGGTCTGACAGGTTCATATTACATACTATTATCACATTATAGGTACCTGTTGAATGTTTAATGCTTTATTTTAATTATTCTATTAAATAAAAAAATAGTTTAATTTTCAGTATTTTTCAGTAATTGTTAACCGATTTTGATATGTGAAGTCTCATTTGCAAGAAGAAAGTGTAATCTAGTATCGTATCTTTTTAAAATTTTATTAGGGTGTTTTACTTTTATATAAAGTATCTTTAAATAAATAGTATATTTAGACACGATTTTTGTTAAAGATAGTAAAACTTTTTTCAAATTTCTAAAAAGAAAAGATGCTAGATTAAACCGTTTCTCTTTCAAATGAGACCTTGGACATCAAAATCGGTTAACAATTACGTCTAGTATCTTCGACCACGTAAATCATTAAAAAACAAAAGGTGGTGAACAGTACCAGATGACAACTAATAGATTCCATTTTCATTTGTCCAACAAATATGTGAACATTCAATAAATTAGTAAATAACAATAATATCGCAATTATCCATACAGTAACATTGCTGAATATAGCTAATATAGCAGTATCGCTTTTTCCAAGTGAATGTAATAATACTTGTACGATAAGAAAACCGGTAAGTTTTTTAGAAAAAGTATTAATATTTTCATATACAAATTTTTATTTAAACAATTTTAATATTGGTAGTAATTTTTAGCAAATTTTTGAATATGCATTTGGAATGTTTAATTAAAAAAAAATTTAAACAATAAATGACCATAAGCGTCATATTGAGTAAAATCTGTAATTAAATAAATCTATAATAAATAGTAAAATCTTGCAGTACCTACTTAGCTACAGACTTTCGGCATTTACATGCGGCCACTAACAATAAGCTAACGTCTCGTTCGACAATCGCCGGCCGCGATTGTGTTAACACGATTTCGATACAGTATGACACTCTGAGAATACGGTATCGACATAACACGAAACGCACCCCCAAATTTCTATTAGTTTATGGTTTCGTTTAACACGTCTTCGATACAACACCGAACGAATTAATCGTGTTATAGGAAGGTTGGCTGTATAAGCATGGAAAAAGTTGAGACAGACTCTATATCGAAGAAATAAACTGTTCATTCGAAATGTTCGAATTAGTCCCACTTCCATCGAGTATCTATTATATTTTTTCCGTTACGAGTGCTTCGCAACGTTTCTTCCATTCCTTGCCATCGTGCAAGCATAAATGTGGGATTAATCGACTGCAATCGCGAACGTTACGATCTTATAAGTTTGACGAGGTCTCGATCGATCCAACGAGCCATCGGGATTTTAATAGTTTCTTTTACAGTTACTTTCCACCCCACTTTTATAGTAGCTCATGGTTACGGCATTTAACGCTTTTTACAAAGTGGTCTTTTCTTTTCTCTCTTACTTTTCCGAAAGAAAGACCGCTTTGATTTTCTAGGAAAGTACTAAAACTTGATCCCGTGCTGTAAAAAGCCATTTCATTGAAAAATCTTTCGATCCCATTTACGAACGTTACCCGCACTTTTGCGAGTCTCACCTTTTTTCTCAATTAATTACGTAATCGAGCCGGGAAGCTGGACGAGTAGCTAGAAACGGGAAAGGCATGTTCCAGTTTAAGCCTCCCCAGTGGCTCTCGCACGAGGTTTTGTCTTCCTTCGTGCCGTGCAGGCGTCTTTTTTTAAAACTCTCCTTCTCTCTCTCTCTCTCTCTCTCTCTCTTATTCCTCTTCCCCTTTGAAAGTTCTTAACACTTCTACCAAGACATGGCCACTGGAGCCTGTTGGCTCCAAGCTGAAAGTGAACTACTCTGTCCGTGCCCACTCGCGGATTTAATTGAGCAATTTTTCCGCGAGCCAAGTACGTGTCGTTATAACTCGTCAGGAAGTTTTGGGTGGTGGGGGCTCTCTCTATCCCTTCCTTCCTTCCTCGATTTTCCTAAGGCTCGTTACCGAGAGGATCGAGTAGTATAGCCACTTAAGCTTCACTTAATGTCGAGCAGTGAAGAGAAAAGTGAAGGACGCGTGCCGGTCCTGCAGCAAACAGATACTTTGCTTTCCTCACGAAGTAACGCTATAATATAGATAATGGTTCATTGATTAAACGTGAATTCGCATCCTGTGATTTTGTCTTTAGTACTGATTTTGTCTTTAGTAAGATTAAAAAAAAATAAATCACTCAGATTATAACTACACTCCACGTTAAAAATTATAATTTCTTATATATTACACATATTACATACATATGTTTTAATCGCCTTTCTATAATCATTAAATTGCATTTTTTTAAATTAATTATTCTTCAGCAGTATTCTGTCACTGTGCCTCATACCACTTGGTGACTATCTCTTAACCTGTGAATGCTTCAGAAGGCGTGGGAATATTATTTGAGGAGAATATATCATCTGCAATGCTCTCTTCATTATAAATACTTTTAGCTCTTTTAAAAATTTCTTCATTATTTATATCGTTCACTTTATCATTTCCAAGCCATTCTGTTACATCATTTTCATCACAACTTATACATCCCAGTATGTTCGGATAACTAATGTTCGGATAATAGAGGTTCTACTGTATATAGTTGTAACGCATGAACACTTTGGGGATAGTTCCAGATTACAGATTTTGTTTATAATAAATAAATTAATATTTTAATATTCCTCTGGTAGGTATATTGTAGAATTCGACATAAACTTTTACATTCTCAGAATTTGACTTGAAATTTCGAAATACAATCTCGATCCAGAGATCGTTGCTTTAATTAATAATAAAAAATCATAAAAAATCAGCAAAAAAATAATCAAGTATAATACAAGAGATACGAAGTAGTCAGCGTAAGGTTGCAAGGTCGAGCAGAATGAAGCATGGAAGGAAGCACATGAAATATAACTATATACGACTACGGTATATAGCCTCACGATAGAGTACGCCCTACTATATATGGTGTGTCGTCCTCATCTTCTCCTAGGACTGCTATATTTACATAAATACAACGAATTATACTACACAGGAGTGTTACGTTCCACTTCATCTCCTTTCCACTTGTTATTACTATTAGATAGTACCACCATTATAATTGTCATTATTATTACTATTGTTATTATCGTTATTATCATTTTTATTATCATCATCATTATTCATCATTAGTATTATTTATCGTCACTACTATTATTTTTGTAACCACTACCATCAGTACAAAAACTGTCAATGTAACACTGTGAAAGTCTAAGTCATCTCTAACCGCGCCACGTCGTCCAAACCCAACATCTCTTTCTTTCTCCGAGTTTCCCTTTTAAACGGATCTTTTCCTTTCTAATGTTTCTTACCTTGATTTCTGCCTACACGCTTCAAAGAATCCAAACTCCAAGAATCGAATGAAATCTACATCCGAGTTCAAAATCCGAGTCTTTGCCAATTCTACTCAAGCGTATGTACCTTCGGAGGACGAATCCGATTACGCGTCCTGGGACCCACAAAACCCGGCCCGTAACACTAGACTTCCGTATAATACGAATTCTTAGAACGCGAATTCCTATAACGTGCCAAGGATATTATGACTACTGTTTTCATATAACGCGATTCCTCCTACAACGCGCTATATAATAAAAAAAAGTATCAACACTACAAAAATATCTTTTGGGTTTTGTTTAACTAATCATAACTATATAATGAATTTGTTTAATTACTTCTTTTCGTGGAGTTATATGAAATAAAAGGTCTTGTTTACATACATTTATGTATTTAAAAAAATAAATAGCATATATGTAAGGTGGTAAAAAAGGGATCTAATTTTTACGGCCTTACAGTACTTATCGAGATGAGTCCAAAATGTTTAATTAACATGGGTCCTAAAATCAACCCTTTCGATGTAAATTAACTTTTATTATTTATGAGCGTCGATATCGTAAGCGAGTCTCTTGGCTACATGAATCTACACAGTAATCTTTGTTGAATTAGTAACAGTGTTTGCTTATTTTCATAATAAACTTATCTTGGCAACCTTGAACTAATGTGTTTCTAAGAAAATACCACTGTGTATATATGTACATACATTCGATATGTCGCTAAGAGACTCACTTACGTCATCGAACGCTTATAAATAATAGAAATGAATTTATGTAGGAAATATTGAATAAAAGGACGACGAGTAAACTACAGGAAAATTTTGTAAATAGATGTGGTCAGTTGGATGGCCAAAGATGTCCTCGATCTACTTCACACACTCTCTACACACGCACACTGATTATACATATGTATGTTGTACATACACAAAACTCGGACAGCTGGACGTTCCTGAAAGTTCGGTAAACATGAAAGAAGTGTTTAGGTTATGGACGTCGATAGCGCGACGTCGCCTAATCGCAAGCCGCCGGCCGTATCGTTCGGCACGGAATAAAGAAAATCTCTCGCATACCTTACATTTATATCGAAATTATTGATTTCAGTACTCATGTTAATTAAACATTTTTTATTCATTTTGATAAGTACTATGAGCCCTTGAATCCTCGGATCTTTTTTACCACCCTGTATATGGTACAGTTAAAGTGACAATAGCCTCCTCACATTTTAAGGAGACCATGCACGCTGCGATATACCTGAGAGGTTTACCCAAACAAATAACCTGTGCAGGTAAATCGGAGCGTGTTTTAAAAAACTACACAGGTATGCAGACCTGTTCAGGCGACCGGAGAAGAATCGAAAATCGATTCGGTTTCGGATTACCTGCACAGTTTTAACTGCGCAGTTAAAACTTTCAGGTATGTAGTATATCGCAGTGTGTACGGTCAGCTTAACTTTATATTATTCGTGTTGTACGAGGGAAGTTCTCAATGATTTTTTTATACCACAAATTCGTACAATGGTATCATATTAATCTCGTTACACGGGAGTTTACTGATTTATTTTGAAAAAGGAATCGGTTTGGAAGGGAATCGATGATCTCGAAAACTTAAATACAGCGAATCCTCTTATAACACGGCTCCTTTAACGCGATATTTTTATCAAACAATTTCCATATAACACGGTTTCGAAAAACTTGGGCAACTTTCACATAACACGAATGTTTCAAGTATGCAGTAGATTCCCATATAACACGGTGATTGAATTCCTAAATAATACGATGTTATGTAAATTAAGTAGTTCAAAAAGGTAAAATTAAATTCGAAATATTATTTTTTCCTTATGTAATATAAAAATAAAAATTTCTCTCCATGTGTCGTCTTGTGTGAGATTTCCTTAATTTTCTAACCGTACTATACGGGGATTTACTGTGTACATACGTTCACATACTGTTTAACTTGAGAAATATCTGACTTGTGTCAGTTCTCGAGTAGGTACATACATACATGCATTCATTCTCAAAAAAATAAAACACGGAACGAGTTAACCGTGTTATAGGAGGGTTAGCTGTATAACAGGCTCAATAAAAATAATTAATTATTAATTATTTAGGAGTGAAAGAAAACGACAAACAAACAAAAAACCGACGCCAACGGGCAGGAAAATATGAACGGAAACACTAATGAATACTGATGGTGTCTAACACGTATCCCATCTCGTGGTTCAAGCTCGACTGATTAGCGAAGACCGCGTCTCTCGAGCTTGCCTTATTTTTTGCGATCTTGTTGCGTTCGAGAAAAAGAATAAAAACGTAACGCCGTGCCATCTAGCTGTGCATGCTCGATACGTCGATCTCGTATTACCGACGCTCTCAATCTACTTAACCTATAATTAAAGTGTTTGAGGTTACAATTCTATGCGTATAAACACGTATATTGATTATTATTATAATTTAGCCATCGAAAAATTATGAAAGAGATCATCGCGCGTGATAGCTACTACTTTTGACCAAGCTCGTCATAAGTAACAAATATCGATTCACCATTTATGGATATGTCCTTGTATGTACGCATTTCCAATCAGTGCATCGATGTTCCCTCGGTGTAATTTGAAAGTACATTGTTTAATTTTAATCATTAGATAGGATCGACGTTATTTTGCGGACGTGCTCGCTGGCGATCGCCATTGCAGATACGAATAACAATTTCTTCATATTTTCCATAGCGACCAATTTTCTCCCACCGATACTCTCACCCTCCTCTCCACTTTATATCAAACAACACGATCGGTAATCGTATAAACCGTCGTTTCGATATTCGAGCCGGTTTAAATATCGTCGATGGGAAATTTTCCACAGAGGAATTTTCGATAACGACAAACGATCGAACGCGAATTTTGTTTCGCAAATTTTTATATTCGCCTTTATCAGCATATTGTAAATCCGTGTTGCGGCTCTGGAACAACTTTACGGAACAAGAAACGTCGCCGGGGCGCGCAGGAGTAGAATTGAATTCCGTATTTCTCGCGTTTTCCCGAATTCTACTGAAACGGGAGAAATGAACTTTTACCGTGGAATCGCGAATGTCCAGAAAAATTTACACGCGGTTGTGTTTGATAAAGCGCAGTTGCTTATGGTTTTAATATTAATTGCCATCAAGCCGCCACCACTGCCGACGCTGCGCCGGTTACCTTAAAAGACTTACGGTTAATTACATTTTTTCGTTAAATTTTGTCAATTTTTTATTCGAAGATTTGTTATACGTTTATCTGTGACATATTGTTTGTTCGTCTTTCATTATCGAACATTAACACGCTTTCCTAGTATTATTACATATTAAATCTACATTTTCTAATGATTTTTTGTACGTAACGCATCCTCGTTTTAGAAAACTTTAAAAACGGTTTAAATTAACGATATAACGAATGTTTTGTTAATTTTCAGGCAAGATTGAAGCTTTTTATAAAAGAACTAAAAATCGTAGAAAAGGTAATTGGAAATACTTAATATCAACGGGTGCACGGTGGCTCAAATGGTTGAGCCCTGGCTTCGTGAGACGAGGGTCCCGGGTTCGAGTCCTGTTGGGTCAGTAGTCGACTACAGCGTCCCTATTTCGGAGCCGGCCACAAAGCGAAATTACATCATCGCAACAGAGAGAAGAAAACCTTCCCCCCACCACACACCACACAACCAACATCTAGTGTCAGAAGTAGGATTGTGAAAGAGGAACAGCCAACAACCACCACCACCACCACCCCCCAAGACCTTTACTACTACCATGCTTGGTCGGAAGGAGATGTTTAAATGTGAGCCCCGCGAATTTTCGAAGACGAAAAGAAGAAAGGAGTTAAAGGTGAAAGGTGTCCCGTGAACATGAATAAACGGTGACGGCCATTACAGAGAAGAAATCCGGTATTTCCGGTAAAGAAAAAGAAGGTCCGGTATAATCCGGTAAAGACGAAGTCCCGGTATATCCGGTAAAGAAGAAGCCCGGTATTATCCGGCAAAAGAAGTCCGGTCCGTCCGGCATTAAGAGAAAGAGATGTCCGTGAACGTGAGGTAACGGTATCTCTAAAAGGGGGAAGTCCGTGAACGTGAGTAGCGGCAGTTAATGAGGAAAAAAGTCCGCGGAAGGGTTACATGAGTGTTGTGTTGTTAACCAGCGGCAATTAAGAGATGCAAATGGAACATTGGAGACACGACAACTTCAAGTAGACGAAATCTTCGAGGTGGCGAGTGTGTTTAATGTCTCAAGATGGCCAGTTTGATATAGGACGGGAGGAGGGGGAAGGGGTGGAGGGGGGAAGAGGAAGAACCCCTTTCATGAAAGAACTTCTACCAAGTTTGGGTCCTTAGAAAACCCCCACAGTAGTGTGTACAAGAATGTCAATTAAGTGCATACAAATGGGGAGGGGCCGGCCCAGGGATGCAGAGTAAAAGAGAGGCCTCTCTCCACCTTGCAAGACACGATCCCGGGTTCACTCCAGTCCCACGAAGTCCAGTAAAAACCGTAGCACCCTTATTTTTTGGAAACGGCCACGAATTTATGAATATTTTATAAATATTTATAATAACGTAATGCTCTATAAACGCAATTCGTCCATTAAATCGATTCGGAAGGTTTCAAGTGACCTTGCGTCAGTTTTTAGAAGGTTGGAAACGATATCGACGTTACATACTTACGTATATATGGATGTACGCGAGTTATAAATGTGCTTTACGCAACTCCCACGCGAAAAAGGGTATCTCTCTCGTAAGCAAGCGATGGGACATGAAATGTTTATTGATTTTCGTTCGTACACGCTGCTTCGCCTTTCCGAAGATGGATAAGTTGACAAGAAGGTAGGTAAAGGCATGCTACGCGATCGGTTCGAAGTTACATCGACTACTATCGAGCTTTCGCGTGTTTCGTTTATCCTTTGAATGAAAAATGTGGCGAGTAAACTTTGCAAGGAACATATGAAAATGGAATATCTCTTGGGAGGGATGGGAATTATAGAAATTGACGTATGTAGGTCGCGATAACTAAAAATTGATGGATACGTTCCTGTTCGTATTTATAAGCCTACCTTTTTTTCTCCATATACATTATTCTTCGGTAAGTGAAATTTTGTTAAGTTTCGTCACGAGTCTGAGTCCGGCACTATGTGTGGGAGAGTTCGGAAGATTGGGCCATATGAGAGAGTTGAATAATTTCAAATATTTTATTTAACTTTTGCAACAGGCGGATGGTCGTTAAGCTATACCATGTGGATATAGTCGAAGATTTTTTACTATGTCACATAACAATATTGCGAACGCTGTAATAAAGGAAAATGTGTTTTCTCGTATCCGTAGTGAACAGAAACTGCATAAAAGTCGGAAAGATACCATATTTGATTTTACGTGTTTCTTTATTCGTCTGCGATCTTTACAGCGAATGTAAATTAACTTCAAATGCAGAAATAGAAAAAGTTCTTGTTAGTTAATAAATGACTGATCCTAAAAATAATTGATCTCATTGGTATTTAACAAACATTGTATTTCTTGCTAATTTTATTCAAAAAGTTTAGAAAAATATGTAAAAAAGTTATTGTGATATCTAAAGTTTATAATTTTTTAATATAAGTCAAAATAAAAAGTTATTTTTTTAATTCCCAAGTTAACAGGGTATGGTCAAATCTCTCTACATGGTGGGTCATATCTTCCGCCCATTGGAGAGAGGTGAGCCGAATCTTATTTTTTATATAAGTTAATGTAAAAATTATACTTATTAACTTATCAAAATGATACGACTTTGACGATACAACCAGATAACGAGTATTTACTATAAAATATATTTGATATCGATACATTTCATACTCTAAATTTTATAAGCTTTTAAGTAGAATGTGATTCAACACTCCCAGATTCTCCCTATATACGAAAGTATCCTCACATATGGTTATTTGCCTTCACTAAATACACTTTCGTAGGTGTAGTATCTTCTTTTGAAAAAAAAACGAGGCCGAATTATTTGTGACGTATTGGATTTCGCTGGCAACAGGTAACACGCGTCCTCTGCATTTTTCATCCGGCACATGACCAGAATTGCTCTTTCCGTTCGGAATTTTCGAGTAGCGGCCTTCGTCCGCCATTATGAAACAAATAGGAGAAAGTTCTTGACGTGTCCATTTTCATTCAAAAATTTGTCTGTAAATCAAAAGCGAATTACCCGTTTCGAGATCATCGACACGAACAGAATCGATTGATGGGAAATGTTACCGCGCTCATATCGCGCGAACGTATTAATATAATCAACCGCGTGTTATATGATTAAAATTTCATTATACGATTAACTCTACATATAACGACGGTGAGATTGAAGCGTTTCATCGGATCGCACGCTTGAACGAGAATAACGTATAATCCTCGGTGAATTATTGGAAGTTCCTGTTCTGAACAGGCGCCGCTTTCGGAAATTATTGACTTATACTACTGCGGGCTTTAGAACGTGGCGTGGTAGGGAAATTTGGTGTTCTCGTGTGCGCGTTTAACGTTCTTGCAATGTATGTACAACACGATGGAACATTTAAAAGGGAACGCCTTCATATCCTAAATTATTTATCGGTGCTTTTTAAAGAAGGTTTATAACATTTTAAAGAGTAGAGATGATATGTGGGGACCGTTAGATGGAAAAGAATATAAAAGTATTTATTAGGTTGTAACGTAATTAATAAATGAAAAATGAACATGTTCTAATTCTAAAAATTCTATTCATGGTACTAACCATTTGTCTTTAAAATGAGAAACTGTCATAAATAATAATGAAGATTATATAATCGATTGAATGTAATTCTTTAATTTGTTAATAAATATAAAAATTATCTAATACAACCGAACTTATTTATGTTACGACCCAATATTAAATATAAATATAAGGATTATAACTAAATTTCCTATCCCCATGTTGATCGGACTGTTTTTCCCATATGATCTCTGTAACATCTCGATCGCGAATGTTCCGTGTCTCACCTTTCGAAAAAAAACTTGACGTACCATTCTCATACTTATCATTATTATTATTAAGTTATTTATTTAGTCGCATCAACCTCAATGGTTTCTCATACTTATGTTTTCATATAATGCGACGAGGTTCGACAAAAACAATCGACATCTTAATATTATACCATTTAATTGCTCGAATGCCATGATACATTTTTTATTTGCACAAATGTGACTAATATGGATTATAAAAGACTACTTAACACATTAATAGTCATGAAAATGTGACGAACAGGAACGATTTCAGGTCGTGAATCCGACTTATATGTTTTTTCTTCAACGTTTCGCTACATGCACAACAATGTTTTGAGACTTATTACTCTAAATTAAAATATTATTTTGAACAATTACTGATTTATTCAATAAAGGGTTACCTATAGGTAATTTATTCATAATATAAGGGTATGCAGTAACAATAAAATAACAGTGTTTTTAATCTTTTTGTATTGATAATTATAATGTAATTACTGATTATGAAAAAAATCTGTGATCGTCAGTGTTAACACATTGTTGACCGGTCACGAGTTAACTCGTGTTTGCACTTGCATTAGCTATTGCAATTTTTTCAACTTAATTATCATTAAAAGTTATATAGAAGATATGTACTGTTACGTGCCGGGTCCAGTTGGTCTTAGGACGCGTAACGGATTCGTCCTCCGAAGAAACTCTTTTGGAGAGGTGGTGTTAAGGAGGTGGTTTATCAGGAAAAATGAAGGGAAAGGGGGAAGTGCGTTTCGTCTTGGGTCCGCCTACAAGACTCATTAGTGG
>JAIFRP010000097.1:220091-243062 GCA_032403825.1 Odynerus spinipes | reverse complement strand
TATTGTGCTTTGGATTTCTTTCGAAAATAATTTAATTAATGATCTTTACAAATGTTCGCGGCACATCGGTTTTTCAACCGATGAGCAATGATTTCTCATTGTTGTACACACTGCTACTGACAATGATATAGCAAAGACAAAAAATGAACATTTACAATCCTTATTCCTCGTGTTTTTCGACAGTTAGTTATTGATCACGACTCACGGTGTCAACAATACTCGAGTCTCGCTATGTAAACTTTTTCTATCCTTTTGTTCATGTTTATTTCATATTATGATTTACAGCAGAGGTTCTCAACCTATGGTACGCGTACCACAGGTGGTACATAGATGCCCAGGTGGTTTAGGTGAAATTATATCAAATTCAAAAATTATTTAGGTACGCAGAAGAGATAGGCGAATAAACAAAACGTTTGGCTGTTATCTATAAAGTTTTTAGTTAATAATGTTTGTTAACATTTCTAAATAAAAGTTCAACTTACTTCCCGTCTACCATATACTTAGTGGTAGGTACGCGACTGAATTACATATTCGTTGGGTGGTACCCGGAAAAGTAAGGTTGAGAACTTCTGATCTGCAGTACTTTTTTGCTTGCTTGATTATAAACCACATTGAGTATGTTTTACCATCAATCATTTAATTATTCTACATAATCCATAACAGAAATGCATATATATTTAAATAATATGTTTGTAGATTTGTAAATTATAGACTTCTATTTATCTGGTTCGCGGAGGTTTAATTTTCTATTATTTCGAACTATTATATTTTTTTTAGTCACAACGTTCGATTTCTATATCATAGGTGTAAGCGATCCTGAATCTCGTTCACAATTTTCTAGTTTTCCTCCGTTTCCTTGAAGAGCGTGAACGGTCATCATTGTCGCGAATTTCGTTCGTAATTTTTCACGGTGCGACGATTCTCGTGGGGATATGAAACATTTTTGTTTGAAGAACAGAATAAGGCGGGTCTTCGTATGAATACGCGTATGTTTAATGCAAAACTGCAACGGGGGCGTTCTCGACACACTCGAGAAGAAAACCCTTAGCGTAAGGGCGATGCATCCTCGGGACGACGACGAAAGTGTCGTCGCGAACTTCGAAGGATAATTTTACTTCCCCTGGTGAAAGAAGGCGACTCGAGGAGAAAACAGAGAGAGAGAGAGAGAGAGAGAGAGAGAGAGAGAGAGAGAGAGAGAGTCAACGACTTCATATATTCGACTTTCCCCATGGAGGGTTTCCCATTCGATTTTTATTTTCCACCATACCGAAGTAAATAATTCACGTTTCTCGATACATTTTTTCTTCGTGCATTTTCTCGGAGGATGTAACGAAAAATAATTTTAAAGTGTGGAATTGCTTTCTTGTCGAAAACTGAGCCGTTTAATGCAAAACTGATGTAAGCAAATTTTCGTCTATTTAGTTTAACATCACATCTCGAAGGCTTAACCTTCAGTGTATTTTATGCAGGAGTGATATAAGTCTAGCTTCATTAATTTCTGATTAGATAGTACAACAAGTAAGGACCATTCATTTAAATTACGTGAGTGCTACATGGAGACTATGTGTAGGAGAAAAGAATATCGAATGAAATAACTATATGTCTATTGTTATGTCCGTCGAACGCCAGCGAAATCTCATAAAAATTTTCTCTTGATATTGCTATCCACCATTTCCTACGCCGTTGGGCCAAAACTTTCTTTAAAATTGTTAGGTTTATATATAGAAAAGTGGTGAATCAATATACCTGATATAACAAATCGTTTATTCAAAAAGAAAGGGACGCTTTTCGAAGGATAGTTGCACGTGGGAAGCACGCCGAACGAATGAATAGACAAAAGGAAGCACTTCCGCTGCGCACTTCCTCGCCGGTAAAAACAAAGAAACACAGATCGCTCTTGCGCGCGTTGGAGTGCAGAAAACCGCCAAATTCAACGAAAATAAGCAAACTAACTCCGATCATAAAAACTAAGCGTTCGACGTACCTAATGGGCGACACGGAACAGATCACTCATTGTCAGATCATAGACAAAATAACTGCGTTCTGCCTCGTCCGTACCACCAAACCTTTACCTATAGTACATATAAAAAAAACTTATGCACTTCACACGCTATGACCCATCGACATCCCGTGATTGCTATTAACGACATTATTGCTATTAACTCTTTCAGCGCTGAGTTGCCCGACGTTAGGCGTGCGCCGTGGACTGCCCACTCCGTACGAAAGAGCCTACCGGGGGCTGCGTGCTTTTTACGAAAGAGCGCAAGTTGAAAAAAATGGTTGTGTGAGGACGCATATATGGGTTCATAGCGCTGAAAGGGTTAACTATATCGGTCTTTTAACATGATAAATTATTGGTACGTTAGTCGTATCCTGCATGAATACGAATCTATCTAGATAAATGGGTCCTTCCGGTGAAATGTAACCAGATATTAGTGTTTTTTCTATGTATTCATCACGAGAGTAAGTTATAAATTGTATTAGACTACTATTTATAATTTTTCTAAAGTTTGCCAAGTAGTGTCGTGACAGTTTCAATACGAACACATCGAATCTAGAAATGTTTACCGCGTTATAAATTATTTTATTAGACACAAAGTGCTTATAGGTTTCAGTGAGCTGATCTATGTTTCTTACAGCAGGCTCTTAAATACTTTCTTTCAAATACTCAGATTTTCTCTTTAATTGAAACTGGTAAATTGTAATAGACCTGCCAGGCGTAAGCACTAGTATCGGTCTAACACGCACATGCACCCTACCTCAGACGCTACGAGGATAGGATTTTTGGAAGTTGTATATATTCTTATAAGCGTGGAATGCGTATTGTCGGGAATTTTGGGACTTGAATACGACATCTAGCAGAGTTTTAGTCATCTGGTGTATACGGGACGTCACAACGACTTAATATTTTATTTAAAAAAATTTAGTTTTATTAGATCAATCAAAAAATTATTCTTCAGAAGTATCTTCTAGAAACGATACTGTTTTTAAATGTTTTCCTGTCAGTCGATTCCTAACTTGAGTGATAGTCGCCCCCCGTCTTTGAAAATAATCTATACATTTTCGCATCGATAATTGCTTTATTCGATACAAGTATTTTCTCAATAATAAACGAGTATCGCAACCGAAAGCATCGATACTAAAAATACTCGGTATCGAAATAAAAGTATCGAATATTCACTCGTATTTACTTTTATATCGGAATATTCTCTAGTCGTCAGCATGTCATTATTAAATTTAATTTATCCAACGATTGAGCCACAAATACTTTCACCCTCTCAATCGATCCCAATTATACAATAATAATCTCACGATCAACGGCGTGCCGTTGCAAAGCCACGCACGCGGATACACACATACCTACACACGCGTGCGTATAAATTGTTAAACGAGCCGGCTCGCTATAAAGGGAAACGTCGTTTCACGATACTGGTGTTAGTGATAGTATTAACGGTGGAGGTAAAGTTGAATCGCGAGACGTAGTAAAAAGGTAGGTACTCTTTTATTCGAGTACTACCTTTGACGGTGGTCGAATGCTATTTACGCTCTTTTCGCGCCTCTTTTTCTTTCCTTTCGCAGTCGAAATAAGAGGAGAATGGTCGGACAATGGACGGTTATTTCGGTACAAAGCTGGATGGCCGAGTGGCTGTGATGGTAGCGGCGGGGGCTAGAAAAAGGGGGAGGGAGCTTGAACCACGCGAAAAAGGAGAGCGCACGCGATTACGTTGCGGTCGTGCGTGCGGAGAGAGAAAAGACTCGTTAGGAATCCCATTCGATGCTCGTATACGTTTGATTACTTGCTGTAAGAGTGTGTGTACGTGTGTATGTACATGTGTTGTGTATGTGTGTGCGCGTGCGTGCGTGCGTGCGTGAGTGGCACGTTACTACGTACGTACGGTATTCGATGTGGCCTGGAGAAAAAAAAAATTGACGCGTCCATTTGCCCGTGAACCGTTCACTGTGCCTTTCGCGCTTTCACATAAAAATTTAGCTCTTTATTAGCGGTGCGTCTATCGGAAAATCTCTTCGCGCATTTCGAAGATGTTTTTATGTTCCACGCACTACGTTCTGCTGCTGATGATCCGTATAATTCATTTCCATACAGATTTAAATTTATCTTTCTTTTATGCATTGTATAGATAACGCGAAAAATATGGGATAACGAAAAATAATGGTGGATATAAAAATTGTGAAAAATGGGGATGGGGTACTAATGTTTTTCCCAAACGCACTCCATTTTATGTTCGACGGCGGTAAAGGAAGACGGTAAAGATGTGGACGGTATTCACGGTGAGAGTGCATAAAGCCTTCCGATTTTTCCGTAATTCACGACTTTTCGCAGGAGTAGGTATATATTTTTCCAGGGGTAAAGATATCCTCGCGCCCATTGAAAGACGACGGCGTTGCATAGAAATGCGATACGCGTCTATACAACGATAAGAACCATTCTCAAAGATTTGTTGCTCGACGTTGAGAAAGCAACGAACGTGCCCGACCTAATCCCGTATATACATAGGTATACATATATTGACATATATATGTATATACATAGACATACGTTTCGATTTTCCAGCACCACACGCCGTCGGTGGTAGCGATGGTGGTGGCGGTGGTGGTGGTGGTGGTTGGTAAACGGTTACTCTTGGAGCAACAATCGCCCTTCGTGAAATATTTAATTCGCGAACGTTAGTTTACTTAGACACTCGTAACACTGGCGCAGTAACGCAAGCGGTTTCGTTGGACCCAGTTGTTATAAATTTTATCCAACTTTAACTTTGACCTCGAAGATAGAGAGAATTTCGAAAGGTCCTCGGTTTTATTTATTGTTAACAATTTGCGTAAAGAAATATCTTAACATTAGGTTGTTAAAAAGCTAAATGTTTTAAAAATATAAGTAAAAATAAAAATTTTTGAATTTTAATCATTGCTACAAAAACTTGTTACTGTTACTTGTTACGTCCCGGGACGTTTTTTCTTTTTCTATTATTTTAGCCGGTTTTGAGTATGGGGTCTATGCGACCCACTCTGGGATAAAGAAGGAGAAGGGTATAAATGATTATATTTTTAATTGAAAGAAAGAGATGTTATTTATTTAAAAAACTTTTGTAACGCTTCCCGAAATTCTTTTACAAAATCGGCGTGAGGGTGTTCCTCCGCGCCACGGGGTAGAGGTTCTGGTGCAGGAGGAGGGGGTGATGCGGAGGTTCTAAGCGCTGTTTTTAAAATCGCTTTTCGGCGTAATTTTTCCCCCGATCTTTTGCCTCTCTTGCTCATCTAATTTTAAAATTGAATTTTGAATTAATTTAATTTGTTCAATCTCGCGAACTAGCGCGCTATTGAATTTTTTTTAAAAAAAGAAAGTATGAAATTATCTTATTCCCACCTTCGATAAATGTCGCAAGCGATTGCGCTATTTGGCGAAGGGGTATTTTATTTATTATTCCTTGGGCACGAGATCGCAAGTAATTGCGCGTCACGTTATCAAGGTTTTGAACTTGAAAGAGGAGGGGAAAAATTTGAGGGCAGCAAAATGTCGCAACTGTGTGCGCGCAATGCCAGAGGGAAATAGGAAAAAGGGGAAAAGAAAATATATTAGATAAAAGGAATAAGAATGTAATGTTTTACCTTCAGAATTTTCGACACTATCCTCTCGGTACAAGCAAATAATTCTTTTATCGGGAACTCGATTTGTTTAATTACTTGAGAAAAAAAAATACGCTTTGATTGGGTGTTTGAGAAAATACGTTTTCGCGGTTGTTCCGATAGAAAATACGTAATGCACACTGATACTTGTTACACTCTCTGATCTGCTATACTCTCTGATTTGTTATGCTTTCTGATCGCGAGGCGGTCATCGATGCCTCCTTTTATATGTGTCAAAGGACCAAGAGCTTTGATTTTACTTGTTTCTATTGGTTATGGCCCTAATGGTGGGGGCATAGCTTCTTGGTCCTTCGGTAAGCCGGCAGCCCTTATCGCTAGTTTAGCTTTTCCAAGAATACTTATTTTATGTTACTATTCCATTTTTGAATGTTGTTTGTTTTTGAATGTTTAAAATATTGTTCGTGCTTTTTATTACAAAGCTGTTAATTTTAAAAGAAAGAGAGGAGAGAAAGAGAGAAAAAAAAGAAAGTTATTATTTGATTAAGATTTTTCTCTAATAGGGCATACATGTATACACATGCGTGTGTATTCGTGCATGCCTCTGTTCGAATTATTATAAATTTATGTATATGAAAAAGAAAAGGCGTTACATCGTCATTGTTTTAAGTATTCTTAGAAAAATCGTCTCGTGCGCGGCTCGCGACGGTTCGGTCGGTGGGGGAAAAGTCCGGTGACCGCGACTTATCTCTTAATCCTCGGCGCGTTGTGAGAGGCAGGTATAAAGCGTGCCGACTACTCGTATGTATTTTAAGATATAAAGAAAGAAAAGGAAAAGAAATAGTTTCGTCGCCAGACGTAACATACTACTATTAAAACTTATGATTGTTACAAAAACTTATACTATTTTTATTTCTGCGGACATATGGCTTGGCTTCGTTAAGACTTCAATAGTTTTACTATTAGCACTTGTTGATAATCTTTAGGTTAGGTTGTTAAAAAACTAAATATTTTAAAAATAACAATTTTCTAAACAAGTTTTAGACGCTAATCAAAAATTTTTACTTAATAACGACTGTTAAAAAACTTATATTGCATCTACTTATGTTGGCACATGACTTAATTTTGTTAACGTCCAGAATGCCATAGGGGGCTACCGGTGACATTCACTCAAGTTTACAGATTGCATTTGAATCGTTTGGAACATTGTTAAAGATGCAAGGTCTAGTATAAAAGATATGATAGTGAATTCTTCGATATTTTTATTTTCAAAGAAATTGTAAATAAAATTAAAAGACACTCAATTTCTTATAAAATCGGTTCAATACTTCTAGAAATAAGAATCCGATGAATAAAGGTTCAAACCAACAGACATCGATACAGGAAAAATACGACGCGATATTCCTTCTCGTTTGTTTAACAAATAATTGTTCAATAGTTAACTAATTTTGTTATTTTTGTGAAAAAATTTTTGCTTTTTTTTACATCTCGATTCTTCCGATCAATTTTCATGTATTGAGCGCCATCAATGGATCGGTAATATACAGTTCCAGAAAATTCCATGAACCATGGAAAACTTATCATTTTAATTGATCTTTCATCATTAATTTATGTATTACGTACTCTGACGCTTTTTCTGATCAGTGGCAAGCCTTGTCTTGGTAGCTTGTCGCTACTTGTTTCATCTGTTTTATTCTCTTACAACTTGGGTGCTTCTGGGTGGTTTATATTACTCCGTTCCTTAAGCTCATGATTTTCTTTGGTGGGCTCTGGTTAGTTCATTATGCAACCTCCAAAGTTTTTGGTTTCTGGAACTTCCAGAATCTTTCACACTCCTCTATCTTTTTTGGAAAAGCAAATAATACAGACCTTCAATGGTTCATCGCCACACTTCTGGAGTTGGTAATGACACAGTTTCGTACAACTCCCATTGGACCACTGCGTGATATTCATCCAGCTCCGTTGTACTCATCGCACTGGTTTCCCGCCTGCATCCTGTTCAAGTCTTCAATGATATGGTGCAGATCGACGTGCTACTCGTCTGTGATCTTCACACTCACAGCTGCGAGCATCTTCGGTTTTTGCACCTGGATGCTTTGCACCAAATTGCACCAGACCTTCGCAGCCGAAATCTGCAATCTCTGTGCTTGGATCTATACTTTCGGAGTTGAGATTTGTACTCTGTGCATTTGAATCTTCACCATCTGCACTTGGATCTTCACTCTTGGAGCTTGTATCATCACTCTCGGAGTTTGGGTCCTTCACTCTTGGAACTTAGATTTTCACTTCAACTTCTGGAAGTCACTTGGAACTTGTACTCACCCCATCTGATCTAGTAATCCATAAATTGAGTTTGGAAGAACCATCTTTGCTGTTTGTATCCGGAACCAAATCCCTCTCTTCCTTCTAACAGAATCGAATCGTGACATCTCTCAGTCGATCGTTGCACGACTAGGCGTAGGTATATACTATTACAACCGATACGTAGGAATATACTATTACACACTTCATAATGTATACCGTTTTCGGTGCTCACGGCCTGAAAGTGATACTTCCTCAAAAACGACTTGGCAGGGGTCGTGTTTAAGTACAATTTTGATTTAAATACTCGCCAAAGAATAAATCACGCTGCGTTCACGCGATCACTTTAAATCACGGCACGTTAGGTAATCGCGTATATGTAAATAAACAAACGCGATCTCATAAAAAACTATACAAAAAATATATGTAGTCTATCGTATAGTATCGTGCTGCGATCTACACCGCGTCTGTGTGTGGTAGGCTTGCTTCGTCTCAAAATTAATTCGATGAAACTCGCGTGTGCGAGCTGTCAGCGACAGGATAGGCCACGATTTTAAAATAACCCTTCGACTTCGATGAAAGTAAGCCCCGTTGCCTCGCGGTCGACTAATTAAGCCGTCACACGCACCGTCACGCGCAAAATGCGACGCTACCGGCAGTAGCCTCGAGCCATCGGATAGCAAATTACTGCCTACCTTATACGTTAATTTGTTACGCGCGAAAGAGCTCTCTACGAAATAGCCATGGGGCATCCAATAAATGTCCGCGATATGCCGACCTATCGAATTTGTATTTTGATCACACACACACACACACGCGCGCGCGCGCGCGCGCGCGCGTCCGCCTGAACACACGTAGTTCTTCGTCACGCAGGTACCTACCATGTCTTCTTGTTTTGCGCTTTCAATTTGATGTTACATCAAGAATGAAAGAATGTTATAAAGAGACGTTGTAAAGTGTAGAAAAGCAATGAAATCAAGAATTCATGAATAAATTTAAGGCTGTACTTCCGAAAACCGAAAATCTCTGATCGAGCTAAAATTTTGCACAAACATACTAATTTGGGTCTAAAAGATCACTGTCAAGCGGATTTATGGCGATTAGCATTTGTTTGCGAGATATCACATTTTTAATGTCTGCATTTGATATTTTCAAAGTTTTATTATTGTCATTCAGAAATCTTCGATCAAGGTGAAATTTTGTACAAATCCTCTGTTTGGGTCTAGAAGCCTAACCACTAAAAGAATTTTCATCGATCATCATTCATTCGCGAGATATCGAATTTTTAATATCGGTACTTGATATTTTCGGGATTTCATCATTTCCACGATGTTGCAACGTAATAATTAAATTTAAAAAAATGTTAATTTGAGAATTATAATGTTTAAATGTAAAAATGATGTTTAATTTCTGCATCAGGTAGCTTTTATTGAAATTTCTTTCACGATTGTCGATTCAAAGTACGGTTCATTTGCGCGTTATTTCACATGTTATGGTTGACTCGAAGTAGATTATTAGTTTGATGTTCGGGTTGCGAGGTTGTTCATGGCGTTGGAAGCGTCAGGAGTTTCTTATAGTTTATGTAAACTATAATATTTTATAGTTTTAATAATAACATATGCAAGAGCAAATGGTATTTTTTTCACATGACGCGTATACTCGACGTACGCACTAAATTTGGATTTCAAAATGATGTGCAGATTTCTTTATAAAAGATATTTTTACATTTTTTTTTAATCAATTTTTCTACCACAAGATTCTAGACCGGTACAAAAAGTATGTGCACAATTTCAGCTCGATTGGAGGTTTCCAGTTTTTAGAAGTTTATCCAAATTTAAAAAGTATTCAATATGACGTCAGTTCATAATAATTAAAAATGTTGAAACTGTTATGAGAAAATAAATTATTTGGTGGTATTATATAAAACAGTGGCGTACAATCTTTTTACGATCGCAACCTCCATTTTCGAACTTAAATTATACGCGGCCTATTATTTGTTTTTATCACTTCTGTTATAAATATATAAGAACTTTATTATTCGTCAGAAGAATTTTTTAAATATTTTGTGATCCCTAATGACCCCAAAACCCACGGGTTGCGTACCACTGATATAAAACAACGAAAGTGTATTTAT
Organism: Odynerus spinipes; assembly: GCA_032403825.1. NCBI lineage: Eukaryota > Metazoa > Arthropoda > Insecta > Hymenoptera > Vespidae > Odynerus > Odynerus spinipes. The sequence continues at coordinate 233,026 of JAIFRP010000097.1, read as the reverse complement.
ACCTATCTCAATATGACGTTTGCTGTTTATAGGTAACTTTCTGCATCGAAAATGGGTCTTCGCATCCTCGATGCGATCGCAGCTACCTATCGGTATTGAAGCGTTGCAAAAACGTAAAATAACGTTCAAATGTACGATATAATAGAAGTACGCTTTCTCGTGGCTCTCCTTTCTTATTCGTGGATATGCTTTCCTAGTTGTTGGTATAACTGTCCACATAAATCCATGTGAAATGGATAAATGATAAATATAACTGGCGGATCTGTAGACACACGCATGTATAATATACACGTACATATACATATCGTATAGGTAGCTATATACGCATACATATAAATATACATATGTATATGCAACATGCTCGTACCGTTGTATTTCCTCATATCCTCCACATTTTAGCGTTTACTTCCGTCCTCGGAATGGACCATTCTTGGTTTATTGGATTCAACTTTTCCGGTAGGAACGGCCGAGCCTGTCTCGTTCTTTTCTCCTGCGATTTTATTCTTCAAAGCATCCACTCGAAAAACCCCATTTCTCTCCCGAACCTTCGTGTCCCTTCTCGAGGATTCTTTTATACCAGCGGTAGAAACCATGAGTCTCGTCCTTGCCATTTTATTGCGGAACTCGCAAAAATCGAATATCTTTGTTGGATACGCACTTGTACGGCAACATTCAAAAATTTATACATAGAGTGATTCTCGGAGCTGGCACGGGATACCTACTGCTCCTTTTTTTAGTCACGACGGAAAAGAATAATACAGGAAAAAGTTTTATGGCGTAATGAATAAGTAGATATTAACTTCCTATGACTTTATTTGCGATTCAGATGCACGAATGCACCTGACAGCTGTAATTGCACTTTTTTAAAGGCAACCCCAGTTTTTTTTTACGAGTCGATTCTTTTCATTGTTCTGCATATAAAAGTATAGGATCACGGTTATTTATAAGTCGATACTTTGTGCAGCCATTATGCAAATAAAACTTTTTTCTCTTACTTCTTTTTATTATGACTTAAGGAACAACAGTATTCTGTCCCATTTCTTAGAATCACCCTGAATATAGAAATAATTGCTCCAATTCCTTTAAACTAATTTGGGTTTACATATTTTCTTTTTAACGCTAGTAAATTTTGGATAAATTTCCATGAAGCCACTAATGTTACGTCTTACGTTAATTTATCATTTCTGGATTTTACCTGACTTGTTTTGGCCTTTTCGAGTATCGGATCTATGTAATCCACTCTCAGCGGCCAAGATTCCGTATGAGAATGAAATGTTTAAATTATGGTTACGGGTGAATTTTGAAGAACTCTAGGAGTTTCTTTTACGAAATTTAGAGAGATCTATTAATGCATTTATAATAATACGTGCGCAAGGAATTTCACCCAAGTGGTGATATGGGAAAAGGTGTGAGCGAGTTATTATTCCCGCCAATAAGGAAAGGTGGCCGATGAGAGCGCCATCTGTATGAAAAGGGGAAAGAACATTCGCTCGGGACTTCCCCACATTCCTTTTGTTCAGTCCCTGGCGAGCATGTGCACGACGCACTACCAAAGTTATATATATTTTTTGTGCTAATAACCGAGTTGTATTTTATACAATATATATTCTTTAGTTGCAAGTATATTGTATTTGTTCTACGTATCCTGCGCCCCTACAAAAGGTAATTGTTTTAAGACTTCCTTATTTAAAGTGATTATAAGGAAAGGAAAAGGAGTTGAGATTTTAGAGTATAAGTGAGAAAATATTAAAAAAGAGGAATTAACATATATTAACTTACGTTTTACTTTGATGAGAACTTTTATAAATTTAAAGAATACTTTATTCTTTACTTTGGCGCAATTACGGTGAATGCCAAAATAACTTTTAAGACGCTCGTTAAGATTAACTTGACAAAATGTATCCAATGAAAAACTGCGCTGATTTATATAAGGTAGTTGAGACCCTTGGTGGAGGAGTTCTTCGTCACACCTATTCTACTGTTTATATTGTCGATCACTCTGTGCAGTTCATCGCAAAAGGTGCCGTATTACAAATGTCCCCTGAGGTAGCGTTTTACTACTATAAATTTCTTATTGTAAATGTTTCTATATTATAAATTTCTATTGGCGCACCTTTTATGATTCACTTTCTGCTAAGTCATTTTATATTTTTAAGACGCAACTAATTTTTACGCAATTATACTGAGACCTAGACTTATTTGATTTTAATTGAATTAGTTATTTGAAGGAAAAATATTATTATTAACAACTGAAGGCTCCACCCGGCGCGGTCTGGGTCAAGGGCTGCCGGGGCTCTGACGTTGTGTAAATAAAATAAATTGACAAGATATACTAGGCGTACTATGCTAAGTTGGGCGCCAGTTGATTTTACGAATCAACAAACGTATATAATATTTAATAGAATTTGATAATTACTAGCTAGAGGTGAGCAGGAGTCTCACTCGAGGGTGAGTAAGCTGGAGGATCCGATAGAAAGGATAAAGAACACAAGAAATAGAAAATAGAAATATAAGGAAATAATATCATTTACCATACTTCAGATAAAATATTTGTTAATGACTTACGGTAGTTTTCAAATTTGACGAAGCAGCTTTGGGAAGCTTCTCGAATATCGCTACGCTTGCTGTAGACACCATTTCACAGTGTGATTTACTTATTTAATCGACAATAGAACTTTATTGTTGACAAAGGAGTTCGATACTATATAGTTTACCAGAATAACTCTCGAAATACAATTAACTAAGAAAGAAGTTTAGTGCAGTTTAAAGGTTCGTATACACGCATACTATCCATATAACAGAATTATATGTATATCGAACGACTGACTGAAGCAGAGTGACGCACGATCGATTAGCGATCGAACGCGAGCGATGTCAGCCCTCTGCTGGTCCTTCGATTATCGTAATCGACAACGCTGTTGTAACGCGCGGGAAATTCAAATTCACGTAATCGAGATTCTCTATTTCAGTGCGTGAATTCGAGCGGCCAAGTTCTTTGACGACGTTAGGTCGTCTTAATCTTTATTTTTCTATCACAATACTTTCGGCGGACGTAACACTAGACACGATTTGGTCGAGTAACACTCGACATCAGACGCGCCTTTAATCTTCAAAACCTTCTAAAGTCATCTCTCAATTCGAATTAGATTAAAAAACTTTTTTATCATCGTCCGATGACAATCGTGCACACATGTTATTTCAAAGTTTCGTTCAAGGACGGGACCGTTAATTTCTCCTTTCGGCTCTCCCAAGGGAATTTCCAAAAAGTTTTCCCCGCAAAAATTGACGAGGAGCGCCGGATGAGAGGCTGCTGCCGAGACGGTACGTCTGAGAACGAATGACGCAACTTTTCCTGTCTAGCGTTAACTCGTAAGTAACGGGCGCTCATTACAACGTCGCTTAGCTATGCACGAGAGGCCCGCTATCGCGCTTTATATTCCGGGCGCAAAATTGACCCGGTCTTGATGGTATCTCGCGTAGTCTAACACGGCGGGAAAGTGTGAGCAAATAAAATTACGCTACTTCTTGAATTATCTCCGTGGAAAAGCGTGCCTATGTATATACATATCTATATATATGTAGATATATATGTATATGTGTATGTATATGTATACATACATACCTACCGTAACATTGGTGGTGGTGTAGGTAGCACGAAGAATGAAAGAACATTCAAATTTAAAGTGAAATTTTTAATCCTTCGTACTCCTTGATCACGAGAATAATTAAATACATTAATAATATCCTTGTCATTATTCTTATTATCTGATATACATTTGTTTCTATTACAATAGAATATATCGTTGTGAACTGAACTTATTTCTCGCTCTTAGACTGCGTGACATCCGCGCTCCGTTCGAACATGTATCTATTGGCCCGCGTCTACCTCTCCTCACACGCTCCTCTCGCACACTAATTCCATTGTATTTGCGCGCATCACTCATTTTGCGCGTATTTCGCTCGCATTTAAGAAATCTTCCGCCCCAATATACAGGGCTAACCACGAAAGTTGTTAGTTACATATGGATCAATAATAATCTATTAGTAATTTCGTGTAACAAGTGTAAGTGTAGAAAAGTCACGACGTGTTCCAAAATTGGCCAAGCTTACGATCTAAACCAACGAATAGTTATCCTTTTCGATTAGTTAGAATTGGGGTTGTGATGGCAATATGGTAGTAGGAATCTCGATCACTTTCATAAGGAACATCTAATTGTAAGAGAACAAATTATTACAAATAAAAGATTAATTCCCATAACGATAAAAACAGTATAACCTTCAGACAGCGACTGACTATTATGCCGCATTAAGATTTTCATTACCGCTTATCGTCGAACTTACTATTTATTTTGGACTTGCGATTAGCCAGTGTTCGGATTCAGTTGAAAAAATGAGAACAGCTATTTGGGCGACATTTTATCACAAAATTTCCACCGACTTACTTTCGATAAAAATAATGAACTGTACATTCTTTCAACCGTTAGCGTGTAATTGCCAAAAATTTATATCTGTATCACAGATGTAGGCCTCCTTGTACTTCGACAAAGAGATAACCAGCGTGTGTTCTGAAAAACTAATAAATTCAAAGAACCTACGTCCAAATCGTGCACGTTGAAGCCCTTGATTCCAAAGGGACACGGAATTAAACAAGGACTTCGAGGTCTCTCGAAAACTCGTGTAAACAATAGAGACCTTTTTTGAAGCCTCGAGTGGTCCACTTGAATCATGAGATCCTAGCTATACGGCGTTACTCCAACATCCAAGTCGGAAAAGGACGCAACATGATAATAAATTTAGTGATAGATGTTTACTGATGGGAAAAATATTACTTAAAAGTTTCATGTGCTGACAAATAAATAAAACATTTACGGACTGAGATGAGTTTCTAATCTATTCTCTGATTGCTTAATGAATTAAAGAGAAATTAGTTGAATAAAAATAGATTTTATCGGGCAGTTGGAATGTTCACCGGCATGTATGCCACGTTTATCGTAATATCTAGAACCTCGACTATTCGAACATAGCGGGACGCATAAATTGGGATGAAAATGACATAACAGAATGGAAATACTAAAGCTTGACATGACATGAAGCTTGGAAATGATAAAGTGAACAACATAAATGATAAACAATTTTTTGAAAGTATTAAAAGAATTTCTAATGAAGAGAGCATTAAAGATGGAGATATATTCTCCTCAAATAATATTCCCACGCATTCTGAAGCATTTGCAGCTTCAGAGATAGTCATCAGGTAGTATGAAGCACAGCGAGAGAGTACTCCTGAAGAATAATTAACTTAAAAAATGCAATTTCATACGGCTCAGAAAGATTGAAAGAACAAAGACGATTAAAGCATACATATGTATGTATGTAATAGGTACGTGTAGTATATAAGAAATTATAATTTTTCACGTGAAGAGTAGTTATAATCTGAGCCGTTCGATTATCAGAAAAATTCGATTATTTATCTGATTATCATGAACACAATTAATTCCAATAATCGAGGTTCTACTCTACACATATTTTGTCCGTGCTTTGTCCCTAAAACCGAGGGTATTATGTGTAAATAAAGTTTTGCAAGATAAAAATAGATTTTAGCGGATTTAAAAAAACAATTACACCGTACGTTCAGTGGTTAATCGGGCGGGGTACCTATACGAGGCCATGCATATGTTACGGTCAATGTGTTTAACGTGGGCATTTTGTAAAATGACCGGGCATTGTATAGAATGCCCGTTCAAAAAGACATTATATAAAATGCTCTTAACAAATTTCGGTCTATTTATAAAATGTCCGGTCATTATACAGAATGCGTAGAGGGTGGTGGTCAATGTATTGAATCGGATGGCTGGACAAGGAAATGAAAAAACGTGTTTTTATTGAGACAATAAATCTCTTAGTCAAAATCAACATACAGTCATTACAATCATAGTTTATCATAAGGATCATTTATTGGAGCAAAGCAAAGAACTGTGGCACTTGGAAATTCAGACACAACCCAGCAGCAGAGACAAGGAGACGTCTATCAGAATAGAAGAATGTGTAGGAACGATAGGCAGAGTATAAGCGATAGACAACCGAGAAAGATAAAAGAATGTCTAGAACTATGGATTCAACATACTGCCCAACGAACCGTGGGCATTATATAAAATGTCCGGGCTATTTGTCAAATAACTGCCTATTATACATCAGGTGAATTCAAATTTTGTAGCGCACATCGGAACTTCCGACACGAGACGTAATTAGGGTAATGCCTCGGTTAGGTTAGGAAAAAACAAGAGACATTCTTCCGCCAAATTGGCTTCGCAACGCGACGTACTTTTGTGATAAGGAGTTTGTAAGAGTTAAGTTTATTGTTAAATAAAGATATTGGTTTATAAAATTGATATCCCCGTGATTCATATCATTCCGCGTATAAAGTCGCTAAAATTTTTGTTACTACGGCACCACTTATTGAGTATGTTCGTGAAACTCACCGGTAAATTACTCTGTCTATTGTTAGGCACGACCGTAGGGAGTACCTTATGATCTCGATAGAGCAAAAAGTGTAACAGACGATTATTTCCGAAACTATTCGAGATATCCAAAAACCCTTTTGGATCTTTACGTTTGATAACAAGACCGAAATGTGTGTGTATGTGTGCGTGCGTGCGTGTGTGTGTGTCCACTCCAGCGTCTAAATGGCTGCACGAATCGAGTTGAAACTTATACAAAAAATCCGGCTGTACCCAAAGAGGATCCACGAACAATTTCGGTTCGATCCGACGTTCGATTACAAAATGGCGGGTGTTTCAAAAATTAAAAAAATTCATAAAAAATCCATTATAAGACGGAGAGAATTCAAACTTTGTAAAAGTATGTTAAACACTAACAGCTAATAACCTGAATTTTTTCAAAATTTTTTATCCAGACTATAAAAAATGGCGAACGAATAAATATTTTTATCGGCGAATCGAGTTGAAATTTATATCGAAAATTCGGTTGTACCCAAGAAGAATATCATACAAAGAAGGTCGTGTCTAAAAAAGGTTGTGCTCCTTTTTTAGGTCGTGCCTACAAAATCAAATTTTGTCAAAATATGTTCAATAACCACCGAAAAAAGAGGGAGGCGAGCGCAGCGAGTCGACCACTATCTCAGTCGTGCCTAATGCGAAAAAGCGAAACTTTTTCGCCAGGGGAGTCCAGGGGGTGCAGCCCCCTGGCCGGCCTGAAAGGCTGGTTTTTACTTTACTTCCGTTAATAAACGCATTTAATTGCACACGCTAAATTATTCTCTCCGCTAAGTATCGGAAAATCCTAACATCCATCAGGTTATTGGCCCAGGATTTCTATACGAAATAAAAGGTACTGTTAATCAGTAAAGCGGTGAGAGTAGTATTAATTGCGAGATTTCACATACGATCGAAATATTAAGAATAAAAGACGGCGTGCGAACATAACCTCACAGTAACCACGTGCATACGAAAAATGGAAACGGCAGGTGTAAGCCAAATAGAGAAGCTTGCCGGGCGTGATAATTATGCTACATGGAAATTCGCGATGGAAGCATATTTGCAAAGTGAGGATCTATGGGGATGCGTGCAAGGCGAGTCAACATACGCGAGTGACCAGAAAAAGATGACCAAGCAAGAGCGAAAATTATATTGAGTGTCGAAAAACAGAACTATAGCCACCTGCAAAGCACACAGACACCGAAGGAGGCCTGGGAAAAGTTAAAAAGCACCTTCGGGGATACTGCACTAATGAGAAAGGTAGGCCTACTAAGAACCTTAACTTCAACTAAACTCTGTGATTGCAGTTCCGTGGAAACTTATGTAAATAAAATCATCTCCACGGCGCACAAGTTAAAGGATCTAAATTTTGAAGTCAAGGACGAAATGGTCGCGGCATTGCTTCTATCAGGCTTGTCTGACGAGTACAGGCCGATGATAATGGGTCTGGAAAGCTCAGGCATAGCGATAACAGCTGATGCGGTAAAAGTAAAGCTCTTACAAGATATTCGGTCGTTCACGGAAACAAGCAGTGCAGAACGTGAGACTGCGCTATACTCGAAGGCGAGAAACGCACCAAACGGAAGTCAAAGTCAGAGGTCAAGAAAATGTTATGTATGTAATAAGCTCGGCCATTTCGCTGCAGTATGTAGATACATAGCCCGGAAAAGGGAAGCGGACAAGAAACGGACGCAGGAAAGCGCATTTATTGTGACGGAATCTAACTCGAAGAGTAACGCATGGTACTTGGATTCATGCGCGTCGTCACATATGACCTCCAAACTGAAATGCTCGAGAATGCGCAAGAGATAAACTGTTCAGTGGTTACAGCGAATGGCGAACGGCTAACAGCCACTTCAAAAGGCACGGTGAAACTTAACCTCGGTGACGAAAGGTCAATAAACGTCGAGGAAGTATTATACGTTCCCAAACTTGCGGCAAACCTATTGTCGGTTAGCAGAATCGTGAAAAAGGGGCACGAAATAATATTCAAGAAAGATGAATGTATAATTAAAGATTCTGAAGGACGCGCTAAAGCACGTGCAAACCCGCAAGACGGTGTATATCGTCTCCAAACAGCAGAGGAAACAGCGTACCTGACGAGGGAGGCGAAGGACGATGGAAACCTATGGCACAAAAGATTGGGTCACCTCAACAGAAGTGGGATGGAACTCCTTAAAAAACGTTTAGCCACAGGAATAGAGAATAGTAAGATAACCACGGAACCATGTAAAGTTTGCGTAGAGGGTAAAAGTAGCAGATTATCGTTCAAAGGTCAATGTAAGCGGGCCGGGCTCAAGGACTGTTACATTTGATACACTCGAACATTTGCGGGCCGATGTCTACGCGGTCAATAGGGGGCGCAAGATACATGCTTACATTCATAGACGATTTTAGTAGAAAAAAGTTTGTGTATTTTCTGAAAGAGAAAAGCGAGGCACTTAGTGCATTTCTGAAATTTAAAGGTATGGTAGAAAACGAATTAGACTGTAAAATTAAAGCACTAGAAACAGATAACGACAGGGAATATATTAATTTAAATTTCAGGCAAACGCTAGAGAAGTCTGGTATAAGGCATGAGACTACCGCACCGTATACTCCAGAGCAAAATGGGATCGCCGAGAGAGCCAACCGAACCATAGTGGAAATGGCTAGAACGATGTTAATAGAAGCAAAACTACCGAAAACCTTTTGGGCAGAAGCGGTTGCAATAGCAGTGTACATATTAAACCGCTGCCCCACAAAAATAGTACCCGGGAAAACACCGGAAGAAACGTGGAAAAAAGGAAACTAGATCTGAAGCATCTAAGAATGTTCGGTTGCGAAGCGATGGTCCACGTCCCGAAGGAAAAAAGAGACAAATGGGATCCGAAAGCAAAGAAGCTATTGTTTATGGGCTATGGACAAGATTGTAAAGGCTACAGGCTGTTCGACCAGCAAACTAGGAAAATCGTCATAAGCAGAGACGTCGTGTTTTTTGAGACCAGTATGCCCACCGAGACAACAAATGAAAGTACGAACAAGACAACCGAACATTTCTATGCCCGAGAGCCAGAAAAACCTCGGGAGAGTGACGACGACGACAAAGAATCGACAAGAGAAGAAGAAGAAGAAGAAGAAGAAGAAATATTCGAAGATGCAATTCCAGACGAAATGGATAACGAGAGAGATCCTGAAAGGCAAATGCTCAAAGAGTCGGAAACGGGAGAATCATCACCACAAAAAACGGCGACACCAGCGTCATTACGCAGATCAGAACGGAAATGGAAACCGATAACGCGTGACGGCTACGTGTCCTATTATACGATAGAAGACCGTTCTGATAAACCTGAGACAGCGAAGGATGCACTCGGAGGACCCGAAAAGAAAAAATGGGCACAAGCCATGAAGGAGGAGTATGACGCGCTAAAGAAAAATCAAACATAGGAAGCTACCGAAAGACCAAGGGACAGAAAAATCCTAGACACTAAGTGGGTTTTTAAGAGAAAGGTAAGCCAATCAGGACCCCCAAAATACAAAGCCAGACTAGTGGTGAAAGGATGCGAGCAAAGGCAGGGGATCGACTACCAGGAAACGTATTCATCTGTAGCCAAATACAGCTGTATAAGATACTTGCCAACAAGGAAGCCGATACATGGATTGAAGCAGAGCGGTAGAGCCTGGAATAAAAGGCTGGATAGCGTCCTAAGAAAATTTGGGTTGGAAAAATCCAAAGCTGACCCCTGCATATATCATCGCGTGTCTGGAAATAGAAGAACAATAATCGCCATCTACGTAGACGATCTATTAATCCTGTCAAATGACGAAACAGAAGAACTGAAACTAAAGAACTGTTTACAGCAAAATTTCGAAATGAAAGATCTTGGAGGGGCTGCAAATTTCTTGGGTATGAACATCGAAAGAAACATGGAGCAAGGGGAAACACAAGTAAACCAAATGGAATATATAAAAAGAATGTTAGAAAAATTTCGACTGCAGGATTGCAACACAGTGAGTACTCTGGCCGATCCCAGCATGAAACTGGATGCAGACGCAAAGTCAATGAATGTTAAAGATGAGGATATGACAAGGATACCTTATCAAGAAGCGGTCGGTAGTCTCCTATACCTGAGCCAGGTCTCTCGGCCTGATATAGCGTTTGCAGTAAAACCAAGTGAGTAGATTTAATAGTAACCCGGATTCAAGGCATTGGAATGCGGTAAAACGAATTTTTAAATATCTTAAGGGCACTTTAGATTATAAGTTAACTTATAGCAAGAAACTAATCTCTGATATTGTAGGATACGGTGACGCAGACTGGGCAAATGACCCGAAAAAAAAGAGTCTGTTACGGGTTTCGTATTTCTAGCAAGCGGTGGAGCTATATCTTGGGCCAGCAAGAGGCAGCGCACCGTAGCTCTTTCGACGGTAGAGACAGAATATATTGCACTAAGCTCTACTTGTCAAGAAGCACTATGGTTACAACAGTTGAGAGGAGAAATCGAACCCGAAAGCGCGAAAAAGGCTGTACAGATTTACTCCGATAATAATGGTGCGATCAGCCTAAGCAAAAACGCGAGCGTAGCCAGTGGTCAAAACACATAGACGTTCGATACCATTTTATAAGAGAAAACATAGAAAATAATAAGATAAAAGTCGGACATCTATGTACGGAATGTATGATCGCTGACATACTTACAAAACCATTGTCGAAGCCAAAGCTACAAATACATACGAAGTCGTAAAAAAATTTTTTTCCAGGAGGCGTATTGGAGAGCGCACTTTAGTTTCCCAAGTGAATTCAAATTTTTGTGGCGGACTTGCAACGCTTAAAGTGACGCCCGCATGGTGGCGCGTCAGTTCCACAGCAAGGCCTGCCAACTTAGGAAAAATAAAGAATTACAGTTATGCCAAAGCGATTGGCACGAGTAAAAAACGACTTCGCTTGTCTGCCAGAGACCACGTTGTACAGACGCGTATTTAGCTCCGTGAAAAGTCACGTTGTATTTTATATATAATAAAGTAAATATTTCTTGAGCTTAACTACTCTACATTATTTGTAGTTATTCAAATACCCGATAGCTATATTTTTGTTACTGCGGCGCCACCTATTGAGTATGTTCGTGAAACCCACTGGCTTATTACTCTGTCTATTGTTTTTACTTTACTTCCGTTAATAAACGCATCTAATCGCACACGCTAAATTATTCTCTCCGCTAAGTATCGGAAAATCCTAATATCCATCATACACACTGCCAAAAAAATTGGGTATCATATAAAATACCCGGGCTATTTGTGAAATAACTGTCGATTATACACACTGCCCAAAAAATTGGGCATTCTATACAGTGCCCGGTCATTTTACAAACCGCCCACGTTAAACACATTGACCGTAACATATGCTACAACACATATTTCAACATCATATTCTTAATTAAACCTTCTTTTTGTACCTACTCATAAAACACATACTTCACGTAATCATGTTAAATGGAAGGCCTTCGCGCAAAGAGCAAGATCTTTTTAAATGACTCGAAAGCCGGGTACTCCGGTCTCGCTGGAAGCACGAAACCAAATAGAGCGCATCCCCGTCCGATTGCGGGAACGCGGCCACATTACCGAGTCAAATCGGGAGTATTAAGAAATTTCCTCGTTCTCTCTCTCTCTCTCTCTCTCTCTCGTAACGAACACGACTGCACTCGTAATCATCGCAACTCCGAGTTCGCAGGGGGTGCAAAGAGAGAAGGGTACATAGATAGATAGACAGATAGATAGAAAGATAGATAGATAGAGAAGGAGAAGAAGAGAACGGTAGAAGTGCGCACGGTAATCACCGGAAAGCCATTATCATCGCCGCTCTCCTCGTACTTTCCCACAGCAGGAAGTCCTGGAAAGCGTATAAATGCGATTAGACTTGTACACGCGCGCGCGCACACACACACACACACACACACAGACACATTTCTACACGATTCAACGAATATATCCTGACGATTTCGTACCATAGCTCGTCCTTGTCTCTCTTGTTTTTATACGCATCTATAGATGTATAGACGTACGTATTGCATTCGTGAAAGCGTATTGTATAGAAGCGATCGATTGTTCGCTTTATTTCATGCGAGCCATTGAAGTAGCAGTAGTAGCAGTAGCAGTAGCAGCAGTAACAGTAGTAGTAGTAGTGTAGTAGTAGTAGCAATAGCAACGGCAATAGCGGAGTAGTAGGCAGGTTGCGTTATTACAACGAATCTGTGTCTATGTTTCGATACGAGCCGGTCGAGCTTAACGCGAGTATGTGTGCGAGTGTACGTGGCTGATAATACGCGGCATTGTCGCACGTGTGAAAACGGTATACCCGACATTCCCTTGTGTGTCACGCATGGCACACGATAGATCCGATAAGAGAGATACCTATGCTAGTTGCTATAAGAGAGAACTTTAGCAAGGGTTGACTCGAATGCGTTGTAC
>JAIFRP010000097.1:203561-220071 GCA_032403825.1 Odynerus spinipes | reverse complement strand
CACAGTCCTGCATCTCTCTCTCTCTCTCTCTCTCTCTCTCTCTCTCTCTTTCTTTCTCTCTCTGCCACACACTCTATACGATTCGACGAGTCATTTTTGACCAGCGTGTAGTCCTGCTCGGCCATTGGGAGTATCTTTCCTACTGCAATCGTTAGCGGAAGAGAGTACAGGATGCTATGCGTAAGCGTGTGTGGTTCCCTAAATTCGAAGCACGTTCGGTACTTTTCATATTTTCCGAGCTGTAATCGCAGATTTCTCTTTTTAATAGCCATATTACACGTACGGCTGGATTTGAGGGTTTCAAGAGTTTGAAGGGCTGGTTTATTCATCGTTTGAAAGCTTGGTAGGTACTCCTTGTGGAAAATTTTTCTCTCGCTTTTTTTTCTTTCTTTCTTGCTTTTTAACGAACAGATCGAGCAATGTTCAGCTTCAGCAGTGTTTTACAAATGCACGCGTGTACCTACATGTATATTTGGAATTTTTTGAAAGTTAAGCATTCTGTTTTTGGTTAAGAATGAAAAAAATGGAATATATGATGTAACAAATTAGCAAAGTATGTCGTTAGTAATACGTTTTTAGAAATATGTTGTATGAACCTAATTGAAGCAAGTCGAAGATTTTTATAAAGAATATAAAATGGAAAATTAATACAAAAAATGTGTTAGGAGTTTATTTAAAAAAAGAGAAGAATTGAAGTGGATACATTTACTCATAAAATTTTGTTAATGAACTAGAGCAAACTGAACTGATTATACTGTTACGTCTTACGTTAATTTATTATTTCTACGTTTTACCTCATTTGGTCTCGCCGTCTCGAGTATAGGATCTATGCGATCCACTCTGGGACGGCCAAGGTTCCGTGCGAGAATGTGAAGATTCAAATTATAATTAAAGAGAAATTTTGAGGAAATGTAGGAGTTTTTTTTTTACGGAATTGGGAAATCAATTCATGCGTTAATTGATGATTTGAAAAAGTTATCTGATTTTAGGCCTCCCGAATTAAATGATTATAAGGAGAAGGAAAAGGAGTTAGGTTTTAGAATCTAATAAGAAATTTAAAAATAATTATAAAACTTACGTTTTACTCAGATGGTTAACGTTTATAAAAGCTTTGAATTTATGAAGAAATGTAATCGTTTCCGCTCTTGTGAACTTAGCCTTGGTTATAATTATCGCAGATAATTGTCGCTTTTATTGATGATCGCAAGATTAACGCCGGGGATGCCGCAATACTTCAAATAGCTACACACTTGGCTGACTTTCGAAATTATTCTAATTGCGCAAGACTTGCCCTGCTTTTATAGGATCATTGAGACTATGCGTGGGGGATTCTTCGCCGAGCATTTGTTTATATCAACGGCCTCTCATTATCAGAGACAGCTATCTCCTCGTGCATCTTTCTCTAACTTATACCATAGACCCACCCCTTAACCTTGAGTTTCTCTTCCTGATGCAGTTGTCACGAAGAAATGTCGTCTTACAATTCTTCTCGAAGGTGAGATATTTCGTCGCCGCATTACTACTAGGAATTTTCCTGACTCATCTTTCTAGGCCGTTCTTTAAATTTAGCACGCAACTTATTTCAAACGCAATTATTATTTTAAACGTAATTATTCGTTCGGCGGACGTAACAATACATAAATACATGCAGAATGTCCCGTTCAACTCAAGCATCCTAAATATCTCGTTTATTTTTAGGGTGGGAAAATATTAGAAGTAAAAAGTATTTGGTTCGAAGGGACAAATATGGTGATGAACAAAAATTTTTATCGGGGTCATTTTTTTCGAGATTTCAAGCTCATCGCCGTTTTGTTTTTTGAATGGCATTACATAATTTCGTCGCCGCTATACGATAGTTAATGTTATGAGTTCGACAACTTATAATACCATGACTTTTATGTGATCTTGAGTACAAGATCGATCATCACGGTGACCTTGAAATCTAAAAAAAATGACCCCGAGAAAATGGTTTGTTTATTATCATATTTGTCCTTTCAAACCAAATATTCTTTTCCTCTGATATTTTTCTCTGTCATAACAAATAAGCGAGATAGGTATTTAAGATACTCAAATTAGGTGGGACACCCTGTATACATAGACCAGAAACTTAGTTTACGTTTACCGTTCATTATTTATCAGCGCCATCCGTTGGTTAACATCGTCAATCAAGACATACAATGAACATCATAAACATAAATTAGACTTTTAACGTCATAATAAAAAGCAAATATTTCAATCTCGAATTTGATTGAAATCACCGAGTCTATTCCACAATTGTTGATCGCATTTCCATTGAGTCTTGAATAAACGTCATATCGGTCGATGATTATCACGGTAATGACGGTGTAACGGTGTTGAAATTCTCGCAGCTACGTGTCACCGAAGGTGAGTTTGTCATTCGAGTTGGACACGAAACAAATCAGAGGAATTGTATGGCAACAATGGGAAAGATTGATGGGTAAACTTAATGACGGAGATTAGTACGGATAGTTACGGTGTAATGATGATTTTGCGATGGCACGAATCTCTCCGGTAATGACGCGCACGTGGTGCTTCAATTTCATGCGGTTAATTAGGGTGCAACGCAGGAGTTTCGCAGGGAAGCTTGCTCTCTCCCCCCCTCTCTCTCTTCCTCTCTCTCTCGCTCTCTCTCTCTCTCTCTCTCTCTCTGTCTCTGTCTCTCACTCTCACTCTCTTCTATTCAGGGAAAACGAGAGTGTAGGGAAATTCGCTATATTCGTTCGAACATGATTGCTCGAGGATGGGGTTGTACTCTCGAAGCTTGTTTCGCTTTGTGTTTGGTTTCCTCCGTACAAGAAATAAAAAGAATATGAAACATTGTTGTGCGAAGTGTTACTATCTAGAGAACATTCACGCCAAGATGGAAAAGTTTTTATTCCGGTAAGTCGACTCATTCGTTCCAAAGATACGATGAAATATGTATTTAAGGACTATATTCCATTTTGCACTAATGTTGCAATAACTTTGTTAATAATAGAGTTACCAAAAGTATTTTTCAAATGAGACTAATGGGAGAGCCAAACCTACAGGATAAAAAGGTTTCATCCCGATTGATCCATCCATCGGGGAGTTCTGCTCGGAGAAACATAAAAAACAACATCGCCCCATGTCGAATTGAGTAACCACCTCCTTTTCCGAAGTCGGTTAATTAATAAAGCGTTAATTATGTAATGTGTGATTGCGATCATCCTTTACAATTAATCTCGTTGTTTTCTTTTTCTACATATATATATTGTCTAATACATACTTTCATATAATTTCAATTGAATTTGTGTGGAGATGAATTCGGGAACATTTACTGTCTTTAGATCTTCGTTGTGCACGGTAGACCAGTACTTTTCGAGAATGTCCTTTTCTTTTTCTTTATAAGAGTAAATTTGATAAATTGTGTTCGATTTATACTATAATAATAATGAAGAAAGACGTGCAATTTAAAATATCATCAGTTTTATGAAAATGAACGAGTTACAATTTAGAAGATAATAACAGGAAAGATCTCGCCTTGTTTGGTTGGCCCCTGCACTCGGCACATCCGTTCGGTTCGGGCTTTCAGAAACGAGGGAGTCATAATTCTCCTAGCGGCACACTACCGGCCGCTTGTCGACAACTACTACGACAATTGAAGGGTTCAAGGGGAAAACATGTTAAGCGCCAATTTCAGAATTTTTAGATTTTTACATATTATTGTGTGTCTAACTGATCCTTACAAACGTGCAAATTGTACAGGGAAATAATATGCTAATTGCCGTTTGCATTATATGTTGAAAATATATTTGTTAGTTTATTACATGTTCACATTTTGATTAAAGTAAGTCAGATTATAAAAGTTTCGTCATTTAAAAGTATTTGTCTCATTTCTCATTCTCATAGTTGGTAAAACTGGAAAACATTATTATTACAAATAATATAATATTTGTCACATTAAAACGTTTTAAAGCGTTGTTTGGTTCACCTGTAAAATTTATAAAATGGCGCTTATCATGTTTTCCCCTGGACCCTTCAATTGCTAGAACCAACTAGTTCGGCGCGAGGTGCAAATTTCGACGCACATAAAAATCGCTACAATATTGTTATGTCCGCCGAGCGCCTGTATTATCGCTCCTAAGGAACGTGTTCATATAAAGGTTAATTCAAAGAAATGATACATAGAACTAAAAGGCATTTCCAGACCTGACACTTCCTTCTTTCTCTTTTACGTCATAGACCATCGCGGAAGTAGGTACATACGTGTAGTTAACCAGTTAGCTGTTTTTTACGAGTATACTTATCATGAAGAAATGGCAATGTTTTGTGTTGTGACGAGAATACTCGTCATGCGTAAAAAGTACTTACAATATGCTGTTTAAATTGCAATTTTAGTGAGAACTAAAATATATTCGTAAATTGTAAGATGTGTGAATATTTGGAGGCCTAGACGACATTATACAAACGAACAAATAAGAAAATACAAATAATTATAATAAACAAACTGTATATAGTATGAACAATACGTCATCGCTTATTTTTTGCGGCACATTTTAGGCACAAACTTTTCAAAGAGGTCACGACAGCTAACTGGTTAATGCCCTATAACGTAAACTTCTTGCGCCTGGGGCAGTTACCGGGCCAAATTCTAGAATTCTCGATGCTGCACCAGTACTAATTGATATAGCATCACGAATGCACAGGGCCACAAAGGCTTTTCCTACCAATAGCCCCAAAAGGGAGTCTATAAGAATCAAAGCGCACTACGCGCCGCAGATATAGTCCTAATCATTCTAGTTCAGCTCACAACATTTTTAGTTCAGATCAATATCATTTTTAGTCAGGCTCATAATATTTTATTATAGTTCGTGTGCACATTCATTATAAAAAGTATTTATTATCAAATTGTAAAAGTAAGTGGAGAAAACCAGCAACCTACAAAAGGATCGACAACCTATTGTTAAAAGTAAGCAAAAATTGTATTATATTATATTATATTTTTGTTTAATTTATAATATTGTTGTAAATTTTTCCTTGTTTAACTTCCTACAACCCAAATATGTAATCCTAACGGTTTTATTCCCAATCATTTTCTCTCTATCTCGTATTCGAGTGTTTATCTCTTGTTAATTATAAAAATTCAGAAGGGTTTACTTAATGAATTCAATAAGTATTCTCACGATCTTTTAGCCTAATTCCAGAGTGGATCGTATAGATCCAATACTCAAAAACGGCACTTATTAAACACGTCCCAGACGTGACACGACCTAATTACTTATCGTATCCTAAGAATATAAAAAGTAAGAAAATTTATCGAAGACGGTGCTTGATATTAACATAAATGACGATCGAGTAATATTATTAACATTGACTTTAAAAAAAAAATAGATCGAAAGAATAAAATACAGAATGCATAATTGGTGGTGATATACGAACGGTATGAATAAGAGAGAAACATCGGTGAAAGTATTCGATGTTTGTTTAACTAATTCAATTCGAGGGTGTACATATGTACAACGCATATTACTACTTGGCGTGTAAGCGCAAAAATCACCGTGCGTCGCTTCATTTTATAGCCGATTGTATTCGCGTACCGACGGATATGCGATTTCGCCGATAGATTAATATTTATTCATCGGCTTTAGCGATACAATAATTTCTCTCTCGTTGATATCGTTACGTACACATATTCGAGTTTCGTTTCATTTCGTTTCGTCGAGAGAGATCGAAAACCGATGCGATTCGTATTGTTTTGCGCATTTCTACCGAGCGTGACCCACTCTTTACACGCGCACGCACAAATGACATGCGAAGGTTTCGAATTCGAGATGGGATGCGTATGCGTATACAATTTTCGATGTAGCGCTGACGGTTCGCCGGTTTACATTGACCAACCGGAGTGCTTGTGCTCTCACGGTATGTACATGATTACATTATTTCGAAGATATTGCGAGGCACTTTCGATAATTGAAACTTT
This sequence comes from Odynerus spinipes, assembly GCA_032403825.1. Lineage (NCBI taxonomy): Eukaryota > Metazoa > Arthropoda > Insecta > Hymenoptera > Vespidae > Odynerus > Odynerus spinipes. The sequence continues at coordinate 214,109 of JAIFRP010000097.1, read as the reverse complement.
TAAATTCGTTAAAAACCATTTCGTTTGTAATAAAGGATAAATAAATTAATCTTTTCGCTACTATGGATGAGATGAGTTGGTTTTTTTTTAAGTGGTATAGGTCCAATATTGAAAAAAAATGATTTAATATTCTTCTTTCATATTGTGATTATCAAAGCGAATACAGTACAATATCTTTATGAATTCATCAATAAAGTTTTAGTAGAAAATGTTGATGCATGAGTTTTTTTTTTTTAAGAAAAAACGTTATTGCTCTGTTTATAGTTTATTGCTATTTTGATTGTTTGATAAAATATCGTTATTTTCTTTGAGCTTAAAGCTATTAGCCAGTATAAAGACTTTAATGACGGCACATAAAGAATTTATAATAATATTAATAATTAACATGGTTACAAAGTCGTGTTAATTATTGATTATTACAGATGGGCTCATATCGCTTTCTAAAAAACGGCAAACATCTATCATACAATTGCAGTACACAGCTGGTGCAATTAGCTTGATTTAAAAAAAAATAAATTAAATATATATTTCAATTTCACAAACAATTAACGCAAAAGGTATTAAATAGATAGGTATATATTTTGAAGAAACCACGTGAATTTAGTGTCATTTCAATGAAAACATTGGAATACTTTTGCGGCGCTTCTTAAGCCAACCACGGCACTCCAAGGCGCCATGACGCATAGTTTGGGAATCACCGAATTAGTAGATAACTTTTATCTTAACGATTCATATGTTTGTGAGTGAAGTTTGAGCAAAAAAAAAAGTACGAAGTGTTAATTCAATTTTATCGTCCTTTCTTCTTTAATGAATTCGCTAATAGCTGCAGTCATTTCGCGACGTGACGCTAATGATCCAATAACCGAATCCACGTGTTCGCGAACGCTCGAGCGAGGTGCAATAACCTGATGTCCCCGTATGGCTCGGCGATGACTCGAATCGCTCGTCGTTTTCTGGCATTTCATTTCCCGTTTATAATCCCGAAGGACACTGAGGAAGCAGGAGTTTGGATGGTTGCTCGTCCTTTTGAATCTTTTATTACGACTTGGAGTCTCGTGGGAAGTGGTATATGTCCAAGTCTCTGGTTGCTTGCCAGAGTAACCGAAGAGAACGATATTTCGCTCGAAATATGACAGTTGCTTATAGATTTAGTTTAATTGAAAATTTAGCAATTGTTAGTTTAGATTTAACACTGTGTTTACGGGGCCCGTTATTTTGATGGATTTTAAATTCCACAAGGAAAATTACAGAAACCGTTTAAATTCTTATCCTACCACTTATGCTGACTTTTTTCCATATAACGAAATAAATATGAATCCAAATTCATTTTTTCCTAAGCCTTTTAATTTCGAAATTCTGTATGTAGTATTTCTATCTCTACGTATACCCGTCAATTTGGCGCGATCCTAAAGTGAGTGTTAATCCTAGTAAATCTGGTTTACTCATGAAATTATTACTTCAGTAATATATAAATATAAATCTAATCGAAAAGTTTATATTCGTGTAACTGTTTAATATTCGTGTCGTACGTATCTACGTTGGAGATACCTAATGTCGAAAAGCGATAAATAATGTTAACTGTTATAAATATTATATACCTACATACTATCACATAGCTTCAGTTATAAGTTAGTAGTGCATAATTAAGTTGTTTCTATATAAAATAATTTTTTATATAAAATGTGCCGTTTGTTTTACTCGACAATTTGACGGGTGTCCGTAGAAATAGGTATACAGTAGAACCTCGATTATCGGAACTAATCTGCAGACAAGTATATTCGGATAATAAAATTTTCGGATAATAAAATAAAAATTTTCTCTATACTAAATTTCATATATTTGAGACCAAATGATAAATAAACAATGAAACATTATAAAATATTACGAATCCCATATTTCTGTAACCGCTAAATTACATAGATTTTTTAATATCTACAAATAATTCATTTTGTGCTTCAAACCATTCAAGCCCTTTTTAGAAAGTTACGAATGCTTCAGAATGAGAAGAATAAGAGATTCTTAATAGTTTCAAATATTCAACTGATGAAATTACTCGTTTCCGTTTTGACGACATTGTTATAGATTTTTGAACGCTTAGAATTTAAATAACATAAAGAAATGTCGAGAAGAGATTTTATTTCTAATCAGATAGAAGGAAGTAAATACTACATGGACTATATACGCAGATAATACGAAATGTACTGTACGGATAATAGAATATTTGGATAGTAGTGAGTTCGGATAATGGGTGTTTCGATAATCGAGGTTCTGCTCTATAAGAAATGTCTTTAAAGCTAGTGCCAGCACGCATTTATGTCCAAGCCGTTAGTCTGGATTCGTTAAACAGAAACTTCATCGGCCTCTTACGAACAATTAATCGTTCGTAATATGTATTCTCTGTCAGAGAGACGAGTTCGCTCGTGATCATTAAGCAAGAGACTCTTAGGAGTTACTGGAAAATCGGTAAAGACGAAATTGGGTCGGAGTTCGTTAATTCTACGCTTCATTCGATTTTCCTTCTCGTTTCGTGAAATCGCTTGCGCGCGCACGGGAGAGAGAGAGAGAGAGAGAGAGAGAGGGAGGGAGGGAGGGAGGGAGAGAGGATGGGAATTTATCTTTCGCATTTTCTTGCTTACATCCCTCGTAGGTCTATGTATGGTTGAATCAACGTAACATAAATCAGATGGTATCAGCGATTTTTAACTACGGTACCTCTCGAAACTCAATAATCGACGAGAATACAGAGTAACACGGTCGCACACGTTTCTACGTTTCTTTCCTGTTATTATGGACCATCAAATATGCGATTCGGTTAGATACATACATGTTCAGAACCGTTTTGCTTCGGTCTGCGCACCGATAATTTTAAACTCAAATTATTGTCTTTGTACATATGTATATTGCCGTTACTTTCGCCCTTCGCGCCGAAGCTGTTTCTATGCACTTCTTCTAACATCTGTCTCTTTATAATTCTAAAAATCTCTACGTGCCGAACAGCGAGCTATAAAGAAATTACTTTATAGCTCGCTGAAGCGAACGATTAACTAACGGTACTCTCTCTCTCTCTCTCTCTCTCTCTCTCTCTCTCTCTCTCTTTCTGACCGCGTGGACACCGACACCTGGTTTCCTAAAACATCGCGTCTTACGTCACCGCGGGAAAAACCCATCCTTCCGCTCCTTCTACCCTCACTCCTACTTTTTCTAATTTTCCTCCCGCCTACTCCCTTCTGACTATCCAATCAGCCTTCTCCAGAATCGTCCCTTCTTTCGCCTTTTCTTAAACCCGAGCTTCCTTTATTAATTCCCCGATTCCTTCTCATCAGTTAGTCAAGTTAGTCAAGACAGTCAAGTTCGCTCAAGTCAGCCAAGCTGTTTGATAACCAGTTATTCTAACTCACCGCTGGTGCAGCTTACAACTGCAACAAACCGCTTACTTTACATCGACACGCGTGTTCACGACTCGCTCTCACGCGCTGATCACCGCTAAATCTCGCCAAGTTCGCGATACCGCTTTTCTGTTAATAATATCTCATCTTTGTTATACCTCTTGTTATCCGTTCACTTTTTAATAAACTGTTAAATAAATCTTCTGAAACTACACGAGCGAACCACTGATCGTTACAGCCCACCCGCTTCTATACGCGTAGTAGCCGATCACTCCGCTCGCGCTTCATCGCTATAAACAATACATGTACGTATACAGGGTGTCTCAATATAATCTTTTCACGCGATTATATTGAAAAATTGTTTATTAAAAGTTAAGATTATTAAAGTTTCTTAAGGACATTTTTGCCTAGCTTTTCTGCCTAGCATAAAATGGAGAAAATGTTGCAAATGTTTGGATACTTTAATCCTTAATGTTTTATACAATAAAAAAGTAGCATAAAGGAATGAAATCCTTTATCCTTTAATCATGATTTAAAAAGTTAAAGAAATTTCGTTTCATTTTCCGTCCTCTACCTTGAGAGTAATGAAACAGAAATACATTTGTATTTTATTAAATATTTTTTTAAGATGAAATCTATTAAAAAATATTTTATACATAAGTCTCTTCTTCTTTTACGTAGATTTAGTATTTGCAAAAAAATCTATGATTCCCGTTTAAAATTACAAAGTTGACTTTTAAACAACCATGAAGCAGCTTAAAAAAATGAAAAATAAATATGACAGCTTACTTTTCCCTTTGAAACAGCGAAACTTGTGCATTAAACATTTTTTCGGACAATCAATATTTTTCAAGATAATTGCGTGGAAAGATGATAAGACACCCTGTATACATATGTATGAGTAACTAGGAAATCGAACGATCGAGCTCGCGCTTATTTTTCATCGTTTGGTGTTAACTTCGTTCCATACTTTTTGGAGTAGGTATCAAGTCGAGAAACGCGTTGCGTTCCAGTTTCTAGCCCGCTTGATTTCATCCCAACAAGCACACCGGTCGAACGATGCAGGATTGAAGAGAATGGCGTTGAGAAAGGGGGAGGACCGTCGAAAATTTCTTGGCGGTGTACCTTTTTGTATTACGCATGCAAATGTGATCTGTGGAAAATATCGCGAGGCTCCTTCTCCTACTTTCGCGAAGGTGTGCTTCCTTTGGAAAGCGGAACACCCTGTGATAAACGGACACGCTGATTATTAACTTCCGTCTCGTTCCACGAGCACGAAACTTACTTATATAAAGCGCGACGGCGACGGCGACGGCGACGGCGCCGGCGGCGCGTTGTCGCCCCGTTATTTTTCATAACCACATTTACTTCGGTAATTGTGAATCTCCATTTTGCAGGGTGTGCGGAGCATGCGGTAAAAACTGCGAGCCATCGTACACCACCACCACCACCCGACTCGTTGCTAACGTCATTTTATCCGACCGCGGACAGTACTACGTGCTCGGAATTTTGAATTTCGTACCACGAGCGCGTCGTGCGTGCTTTTCGATTAGCTCGATCGATTCTTAACTATTGTTGGGTGAATATGAAGTTTCTTTTCGCTATTTGATCATAATGTGTAGGTGACGTGATGTATGTATATGGGGTGTCCAGAAAAAATGTATGCTTTTTCAATTTCTTCTATTTTGCATGCTAAGACTTTCAGCTTTTATTTTATTGATGGATGGTACGCAGTGAGCACGGACGATGCTTATATAGCGAGACGAATGTCTGCGAGCTAAATGTTTTAGGACTAGGTTTAGTTCTCAAGTACTCTTTTAGAAACAGTTATTCTCAGAATTTCGAAGAGTTTAGAATCTCTGACTCTTTTAACTCTTTCTAGACGTAGTGCTTCCAGGTAAGTGTAGTCAACTGATTGTAGCGCTCATTTAGGTTAGTGTCAAGACACGCCCAATTATTTATTGTTTGAAAAGACAATAAATTTACATAAGTATATTATATATATATATATCTTAAAATGGGGATTAAGATAAAATTCTTCTTCGACTGTGTCCATCATTTTGAATGCAACGTATCCAGCATTACTTTAGTCTCGAAAAGCCACTAAAGTGGTGGTGCAAGTTATTTTTTTGGGGAATGGAGATCTGTTTAATTAACTCCTATATTCTCTATAGACAAGTAAAAAAGCAGAAGAATGAAAACCAATGACACACTGACAATTTGTAAAAACCTTAGTAAACCAATTGATGGGAGACTTTCAACAACCGCGAGTTCAAGCTTCGACGTCGACCTCTAATTACGATGCGATTCGACTAAATGGAAAGCTCCATGTAATTCTCACAGGAACAAAGAAAGATTGTAAAGTTTGTTCATATCGAAATAAACAAGGTGGAAGGCATGAAACAACGTACTATTGTAACACTTGTCCGGATAAACCAAGGATGCACCTAGGAGAATGTTTCACGAAGTATCACACAAAACGCATTTATAGAACTCCGATTTAGAAAATTATATTTTTCAAAATGTAAATAAAAACTCTATATTATAATATAAACATTTTCATATGTTAGTCTGTGTAAAAATTCATTTTATGCTACCTGTAAGACACTCGTAATATATGCGCAAAATCGCTTCGAGTTACTGCTCCGCCCGACTGAAAAAGTCGTCGAGCGCAAAGGGTCATATTCTTTTTGCGTGTGATATTTTTCAAAATAGTCTCCAATATGTAATCCAGGCTTCTGTATACAAATACTACACATTTTAATATAATTATAAAGATACTTATCAATAGAATTATAAAGATACTTATCAATTACGAATCATTGTACGTCACAGTTTAAAGCAACTCTGCTCGCAATTGTAAAACGTCGTGCTCCGATGTACCTACCTACCCTACATTCTCCGATTCCGTGTTTCGCGATCGTCGGAAAGATCATCGATGTAACCCCACGTGAAAGCGGAAATGTGTATTCCGACATCGGTCGCGGACAATTGCTCGCCGATGCTGGTACGGACCATTAACTCGAAATGAATTTGCGTTAGGTACCGGCTATCTCGGCATCCTCTTACGTTTCCCTCTTCCTCCCAGTCCCTCTCTCGCTCTTTCTCAAAGTTGTCGAACTCGTTAGAAAATTTGACTTTCATTTCCTTTTTTAGCGGGAAACGTTATCTCGCAGTCGATAGCCGCGATTAAAGCAATTACCTTCACAACGAACGCCGTACCAGCGCATAATAGAGTTCATTGGAAACTTTGAAAATAACCATAGTACGCTTTTTAATGATTTAACAAGCATACCCGATATAAATGGATACGGTTTAATGTTTCGTCGTTATGCGGAAGGGTTATCCCGCCAAAGGGACCACTTTATGTAATCGTCGATTAGTCATACGATAAAGAAGAATCCTTTATTAACGGTTACCAAAGCGTTATGAAAAGAAGTATTATTTATGATTTTAGCATGCGTGTTAGCAAGTGCCATTTTTCGAAAAGTTAGCGTTAAATTCAGTTCATACTATGCACGTAATCGATAGGGAATTGTCCCATTAAACAAACCTTGATTTATGTATCGACTTCCTCCTAACTCTCCCTCGTTTGAAACGTCGTTGCAAGCTAGCGAATCCGCGATTCGCGATCGTTCTTTCCGGATGGACACATTGACGCGACCCCTGTTGCGTATGCATGATTTCTTTTGTCAGCGGTTATCGGCCAGCGTCAAAAAAGATCCGTTACGTGCAGCGAAAAATGTTTTGAGACTTACCACACTAAATGAAAATATTACTTCGAAAAATTATAAATTTATTAAGTAAAGGGTTACAAGTAATTTATACAAAATATAAGGCTGTGCTATAGAAATAAAGTAACAGGGGTTTTAATGCGTTTTTTTATTAATAATTGTAATGTAATTACTAATTATGCTACGAACAATTGCGTAAATGTCGCCGGCGGCAAGCTAAAGGCGATGGCAAAAAAGTGCGACCGTGTCGGTCGTAGCGTTAAGCAGCGAAACGGATAACGCGTGTCTCTCCGAATACGGAAGTTACAAGTTAAGTTTGAAATGTGAAAGCCTTTTGTATTTTTGTTATAATAAACTTGTCATACGCAGCAGCTAAATTTATTCTAACGATGTCACGAGGCCAAATGTTTCGATAAAGTTTTCTCGAGTTTTGTCGTTTAAATCATTTGCGATACCAGCGATATGAGATATCGACTTATACGGGTTCTCTTAATCGAATTCCGTTCGCAGATCGATATGGGCTCTTCCAATGCGTGCCCGATCGAGGTAGTAGGATCAATTAACCGGTGCACGTTCGGGCCATTAAGTCGAAATGAATTCGCATTTAGGGTATCCTTGCCTATTGGAGAAACGATCATCAAACCGATCGGCAAACTCGATTTTACGGTTTGCCCAGCTACGTGGATTATTGAACTTACAATTAGTATCGGTTCGGTATTATCGGCGACCGGTAGGTACCTTCGATCTTGATTAACTAACACAGTTAATTATGTGCATCGACCTTCTTATATTCTATCAGCGGGAGAGGGCGCGCTGTTCACTTGCGAGCTAATCATTGCCGCTATTAACCGATTCACCGTAACGTTATCCGAAATAATTTCGGTGTAATTGAAGTAAAACCGCGGAGTGGATGAGCTAGCATCTCTGAGAAGTTAATAATCCTAGTCGAAATGTAATAGCGCTGATGGTATGCGTATCTACTTGCATAGCTCGGGACTTTAGAAAATTTATATGACAGATTTAATAGGGGAAGCACGGTACGTCGTACGGAGTTATTAAATGAGACTCTGCTTATGAATACGTAGAGTAATTGATTTGATGATAGGTTAGTTTAGGAACTATTATAGAATGCGCACTATTATATAATAGTTCCTATAATAGTTCCTATTAGGAACTATTATAGAATATATACTAGAATGTAGATTAACTATTGTATAACTGCGTAAAGTCCTTTACTGTAGTGTTTCTCAATCGTTGGTCCGTGAATCGGCGCCAGTCTGCAAAAAAGTATCTACTGAAATTATATATGTATACAATTAGTATAATAAGTAATTATATATATATTTTTTTTATATTTATGACCTCTCATTTAGTTTTATACCGTTTGATAAGTTATGGCAATTTTTAAATAAACAGTTAACATTGGAGGAGGGGAGATAGAGATAGATGATGGGAAACGGAAGCCCATGCAACCCCGAGGGGAAGCATTAACACGAAACAAACAAACAAATAAACAGTTTACAGATTACTAGAAAATTGTCTCATTATTAATTATATGTTAGTCTATACTTTAAATTATTTATTTATAAAATATTGCTTCTTTTTTTAGGAATATAGTTAATAATTCAAATTATTTCAGGATTATTTTTATCTAGTTTTTAGCTTTTTATTTACATAATAAAAAATTGATACATATATTGATACACCTACAGAGTAAAAGTACAAATATTAAGTGATAAAGAAAGTTCTGTTGTTTTCGTTTGTCAATTTTTTGAAAGTAAAACAGTTGAATTTATAAATTATAAAAAAATAACTGTGTTTTTATTTTAATCGTAAATAGCAATAGAACTTTCTTGGTTGTTTTCGCGAACTTTCTTATTATAATAGTTTTTGATACAATAGCTACTAAACTTTTACTTTATTTCGATCTATTTATCTATTTTTTAAGTTTAAATTTATAATAAATCTATATTCTCTGTAAGGTTTCTAGAAGGAAACAAACACTCGATTGGAGTAAATGTGTAATTGTCGTGCGTGATCCGTCCATCACATCGATCATAGATCTTTATCGAGATTGAATTTCTAGGACTGCTTATCAATAAAGTGACTTATTAATTATTCAGAAGTTTCTTCTTAAGCAAGTATTAGATTGAACGCTATACTAAGCATTATTAAATCATATCTGTTTTATTACACATTCTATCGTTTGCTGAATACAATAGTGGCACAACTGCAAAAATCAAATGGCTGAGAAATTAGCTGCTTAAGAAATAAAATAAATTTGTATTGAAAAAAATTGTAAATTTGTAACTTAAAATAAAGGAACCTACATATATGATATATAGATACCTGGACGGTATATTTAAAACATTTACACTATTGCATTAAATATTTACGATACTTCTGATATAAATATGGTAAAAAGCCAAATTTCAAAATTGTTGAGTTAAGCCACTATTGCATTCAGCAAGCGATATGAGATTCAGTTCATGCCGAATAATGAAAGCTCCTTTCATAAACCTGATTCGGACGAAACAAACTTATTCTAGATAAAAGAAAATCGTTTAAAACGATCGCGTCCAAGGGAGAATCCTGTTCAGTTTCTTGCCAAGGCACGATTGAATTTGGATTTATCGTAGGTATATATGGCACATCTCACGAGGTGACCACGAATATTCTCCCTCGGGGGAAGACCGGGCCGATAATACCACGACTATAAGCGTATTGCGCTGCGTAGGACGCGTTGTATTGCGTTGACAGTTAGCAAACAGACGGATTCGTGATACAGTAATCAGGAATTATTGTCGTTTAGTGTAAACAGAACTGCGGGCATTGCCCTAGATGTTAACCCTAGGCAGCTCTTTTGCATGTAATGCAACGGGATGCAAATTAATTAGCTACGCTTCAACATTGGACGCTTGAATAAAAATTTAGAATTTGTTCTTGTTCTTTTTGATGTCGAAGTAGGGTAAACAGGCCAGTAGATCGACGGGGCCCGTTAGATGAACGAATTATAAATTAATCGATAATTATGAAAGAACTAGACTTTTAATGTTTATTATCCTTTTTAGGCACGACCGCAGGGAGCTCCTTATGATCTCGATAGAGTAAAAAGTGTAACATTCGGTTATCTCCGAAACTATTCGAGATATCCGAAAACCCTTTTGGATCTTTACGTTTCATTACAAAATCTAAATGTATGTATGTATGTGTGTGCGTGCGTGCGTGTGTATGCGCGCGCGTGTGTGTATGTGTGTATCCACTCCACAGTCAAAACGGCTGCACGGATCGAGTTGAAATTTACATAACAAATCAGGATGCATCCAACTTGGATTCACTTACAATTTCGGTTCGATTCGACTTTCGGTTACAAAATGGCGTGCATTTAAAAAATTAAAAAATTCATAAAAAGGGGAGGCGAGCGCAGC
>JAIFRP010000097.1:116462-142656 GCA_032403825.1 Odynerus spinipes | reverse complement strand
ATATGACGATATTTCGTACGAGTGTACGAAAACTTATTTGACCCACTGTATATATATTCGTCTAGTATTGTGTATAATTATTTTCGAAATAAAAACCTTCGGATGAAATCATAATCACTTGTTTTATATTAAACCTCGTTATTTTTACAATTTGTAGTACATTCCAATAAATGTCAAGGAATAAAATTTATAAACATTTTAAACACAATCTACAAAATTAAGTGTTGGTCACTGATGACCGCCATATCACTGAACGTGTTAAGGACAAATTTTGCGAAGATAATGTTTTCTTTTGACTATTTCAATACTTTGACTGCCATGTCATCAAAATATGGCTGACGTATAGCTGCCCACGCGATAGATATTTATAATTTATTTATTTATTTAATATTTTTAATTGGTTACAGTATTCTTTTAATATACAAATGTATGTAGGTATTCAGTAAAGTTGGAACAATAAAATAAAATAATTAAAAGTTATACTGGAAAGGTTGTTAACTTTTGTCACCTGTCACCTAACGAATAATGTTTGGCACTCAAAGTGTTAATAACATTGAGATGCAACGGTATCAATATTCGTATTCATCGTTAAAGCTATGAAATGACGTCACGTTATTCAATTTTCATATTAACTTTGAGAGTGTACTAATCAGGTAGTTGGGCGAGCATCCTTTACTGATAGCATTGAAATATTTGTTTATTTTATAATAATCAAATAATTTAGTTGTTGTCCCTATTTATGCATTTCCCTATAATGCATTTGCAATATAAACAATAGATATTAACTAATTACGATATCTACTCGCACTGATTCTAATAAAATCGAAATGATTAAAGTAAAACCGGCCATTAATTGGCAGCGTACACCCGAAGCCAATATGTCATATCAATCACTTCAAAGTGTTAATATCGCAACACATAAATAAACATAAAATTCTATCCAATATATACGGCTACAGTCGATATTACGAGGAATAAGAAAAGAAAGAATCAGACAAATTGTAAGGATTGTAGTGTAAAGAATTTTTAGGATAGAATCACGGAATGTTATCGACACAGCGTGCCCTTGTCTGAAATCACACATTAATTATAAGATTATAGGAGAGGCGCTAATATCTCCAAGAGGGAAGTGCGAAAGTAAAGCTAGTCGTGTTTAATTAAGGACTTGCGTTTTATATTCAGCCTATTTCCCTTGCACACTCTCCTCGTTTCATCCTTATTTTTGTTTTGCGTCATCATCTTTCACAATTTTTGTGTCTTACAAAATCTAGAACGATCAGTCAGTAAAAGATAATGCAATCAGTCTACAAGCTCTTCGTAAGGAAATATAAGTAAGACCAGGTAGTAAAACAGTACGATCGGTTTATAGATACTCCGTTCAACGAGTCGAGTCAGTAGAAATAAACAAACACACGTGATCGGGACAGAAGCATATTTATAACTTTTAGACCATGCACTACTTTTGGATGGGATTCTCCTAATGAATTAATTGCCGTAAAAATTACCCCTGTATTTTCGCTCCTGAATTTTATAATTGACTATCGTTGGACAGCCAATAGCTGGTGTCCATCGCATCTATCGCGTGCCTAGCACGCGAATGTTTTGTTTATCTTTACTGACTCGACTCGTTGGACGGAGTATAGAAGTTACTTATCATATATGCCTAAATCAATCTGCATTTTTTCATCATTAGCCCCTAGAGGCCTCAGAAGTTCTCCAACCACCCACCGTGGAATTGCCTTCCGGCATACATCGCTAGGGAGGGCCTCTCATAAGGGTTCCTAACCAGAACCCCAACCCTATACACAGGAAAAATTTAAAGAGCGACAAGTCTAGAAGAGCAATTGCTTAGGTCAGTCGGCATCATATAAAAGGAAACAAACGATCTTATCCCTTTCGTTGCGGCTTTGTCATCCGCGAGTATGCTTTCGCTGTACGAGCCAGTTAAACGCGAGTGTACCTACATTTTATCGCGGTAGGTAAAAGATGGGATATTACAATGTAATACATTTTCAAATATTCAAATTTTAAAAATTGTTTAATAGTTTAATTCCGTGTGAAAAATTGGAAAACATGGATATACCTACATATACGCCTACGTCATAGGATTTACAACAGTAATAGGTTTGTCGATGAAAAATATCAGAGTAACTATAGTCACCGGTAGATCACAGGGAGCGTACGACATTCGGGTAACTACAGTCACCGGTTATATCGAAAGGGTTAAAAAGACAGAGTCTCGAAGAGAGTCCTACAGAGTGTCGGAACATGCGAGTGAGTAATAGCTAGCTAGAGTATTACAGAGTGCGTACTAGAGTCGAAATGTTAATAACTGCGAGAGTTGGTACTTTTGTGAGTGAAAAAGGATTAATAAAGATTTTAAATTAAAAGGGTAACCAAATTCCTTCTACTTTTCAAATTCCAAGATCTGACTCCAAAGGATCCTACAAGTACTTATTGCAACGATATTCTTGTATATACATACGTAGGTATACGTATGTCTTGCGATCATTCCTTAATTCCACAGGAGATCGTTGAATCGAGTCGATCGATCTACCAACGTGTCTCATTCACACGAGACAGTTTTGTGGTCGACGATCCACTATTTTTTATTTTACTTCTCTCCAGGAAGGATCGATCGGACGTTGCGCGAGCGCGAGAAACAAGATATACCAGGTCTTCTTCCAGCGAGCTGGAAAACAAGACAATCCACTCTCCGCTCGCTTCTACATCAACGAAAGGAGGATGAGTCCGTATCTCCATCCCGTTCTCTTCCGCAAGCCACGTTGCGATCCTGAAAATGCTCATGGTCTGGCGCGCTTGTCACGTATCGCGGAAATCAATGAGACTTTTCTACTACCTTAGAAGTATTAGACAGAATACTAGCAGAGGTGGAGAAAGAAGTAGAAGCTTGCACAGATAGCAAACTTTTGTGCTTTACGCTGCCAACTTTGACGGAAACATCTTGGCATACTTGTGTAGGTAGGCACGTAAAATAGATTAGGTGTGTGTACCATTGTATGTGTATGAACATTATCAGTTTGTTGCGCCGGGTACGTGTCTCGAACAAAAGACAAATAAACAGTCAAAATATACTGTAGCTGCGAGTCAAATAAGACGTGCTTGGTAGTTCTTCGTATATTGTATCTATTTTATTTTTTCTATTCAATATATGTATAAGTTATCGGTAAAGTATGTAATCCGACATTGTATAGCATTCCTAGGTACGTAATTCCTAAAACCATCAGGCATTATATGAAACAAATTAATTGTCTAGACATTATATAAAATGCCTAGACACAATCCAGACTCAACACAGACATAACCTAGGCATTCTGCAAAATAGCTGGGTAAACTATATAAAAATATTTAAATCTATTATATACATTACCTGAAATCGTTAATCGTGAAATCATTAATCATTCTATGGAATACCTAGGTTTTCTATAGAATGCCGGAATTATATATGTACTTTGCCGGTAACATATACACCTAATCCTCGATTTACACTACGATAGATTGGTTCCCCGAAAATGCCGCGTAAACCGAAATCGTGCAACTCAAATGCCGTGTAAATCAAAGGCTAAGCGTATAGATATTCCTACTTGTTTAAATATCTATAATAAAAACATTCTTACTTAATAAACCTACATTAGTACCTCCTTCTCATGGGTTTCCAAAAGAAAATGTGTTTTATTTTTAATCGAGACAAACTTAACCTTTTCTATGACATAAATTTTTTAAATGTAAATACGAAATGCTCACGTGAATAGTCACATAATGATCACGCGATGGTCACGTGGTTGTCACGTGATATGTTAATGCGGTACTTCTTTCTACAGACTTAGATATATCCTTACCTTATAAATAACAAAACTTGTGTTCATTGTATCATTATCATTTAAATCTCCCACTTACGATGTTCTACCATCGTAAGGCGTTTCGGCGGGAGATTCAAACTCAAATGTTTTCTCACGTGCAATAACCACATGAAATTTGTCTCTACTTATTTCGATAAAGGATAAAACGGAGAACGAGAAGTACTAGGTACGAAGAAAAATAAGTACGTTTACGGTAACGGTTAAAGGGAGGACGGCATGTTCTTATGGCCATCGTTTCTCTCCCTTTTTCCTTCTCCCCCCCNNNNTCTCTCTCTCTCTCTGCATTCGTTTCGGGGACACGTAACGGAGAAGAATGCGAGGTTGAAGCACGAATTTCGCTTGTAACGGCTACGTACTTACTTTGTGGCCAAGAATATGTATTCTTACCGCGTAATACCGGCCAAATCGTCGTTTTCGGAGGACTCGTCGCGCTCTGCACGAAAGAACGGAAATATCTTATTCTTCTCTTCTACCGTTCTGTGCTACCACCACCATCGTAGAGATCGTAATTCTTCTTACCGAAGGCGAACTGCCGTGGAGGCGACTCGCTTAACGAGATCGGCTTTAGAGGGGGTTTAATATTCATGCGAAAGTATATTTCGAAGCGTGACTTTCGTGCTCCTTCTTTTGCTTAATCGCCCTCATTCGGAGGATATTACGAATTCGGATGTTCTTTCGAGGATTTTCCAAAGATTTTACGAAATAATGCTCTTCCTTCCTTTCTTCCTATTCGTTCGTTCTCTTTCGCCAAAAGTACCTACGGGTCCTTGAATTTTCTATTAGAGGAAACGAGAATTTGGAATAAAACATATAATAGTGTAGGTATCCTTTGTCATTTTGCATTATTCAGCATGAGTAATATTACCGTCATTATTGTGGTTATTTGAAGATCATATTCACGTTTTCTAATAATAATAACAATGATAATGACGATTACATAACTAATCGAGATTTCTCAGCAAAAGTCCTTTTAAGTATTTTAAGTACTCATCTCCATTTCGTTCGTTAGTTTGCTTCAGTCTGTTCATGAATTAATTAGAGTTTCTCTCGTCGATTATAAAATAACATACGTCTATGTAAATAAAAGTTAGTACAAATTTATTAATTCTAAGTCCAGCTTCTCGACCGAAATCATTTCCTTTTCATTTCTTTCTTTTTTTTTTATAAAAGTCAGAGTTTTAAGACAAAAGAGGAATCCCCTATAAATGTTATTCATAGCTAGTTGTTATACAAGGATTCCTGTAATTTTCAAGCCGTGTTATATGAGTTTCAATAAATTCAGATCGTTTTCTTAGAATACCGTTTTATACGAAGGATTCAATAACCTACAAATTGTTTCCTTAGGGTATCGTATCAGACAGGGGCTTCCACAATGTTACACGAGGGTTTTAATAATTTTTAGATCGTTTCCTTAGGGCGCAATATTATACGAGGGTTTTTACAATATTCAGATCACGTTAAATAAAGGTTTCAATCATTTTCAGATTGTTTCCTTAAACCATTGTGCTATATAGGGTTTTTTCGGTCTTCAGATCGTGTTAAATAAGGGTTTTAATCATTTTCAGAAAATTTCCTTGGATCATTGTACTATACAAGAGTTCTTGACGATCTTCAGATCGTGGTATACGATGATTTCAATTACTTACAAATCGTTTCCTTAGGGCACCGTGCCAGACAGGAGTTTCCACAATCTTTCGATAATGTTATACGAGAGTTTCAATCATTTTTAGATCGTTTCTTTAAGGCGCTATTTTATATAAGGGTTTTTACTATTTCAGATCGTGGTAAGTGAGGATTTCAATAATTTTCAAGTAGCTTCCTTAGAGCGTCACGTATTGTATGAGGATTAGGTATGTATAGTATAAATAATCACACCCGTATACAAGGTGTTTCTCCTAACTCATTGGAAATGTGTTCGTTATCTTCGACGTGAACAATTTTGGTATCTCGATACAAATCATTTGTTTCAGATGTTAAGAATGAGTTTCGTACCTTTTTGGATCTTTCGCCGAAGGACTCTATATTCATGTACATATTGATTTAAAAACCAGAAATTTATGATCGAAACATCAACATTTTTTCTTTTATTTTCTTCTTTTATTCGAAACGTGAATTTTTCTAATCTAACTTCATTTCAAAGTCCACAATTTTCATGTGATTGAATTCGTCTTTTTAAAAGCTACAAAATCGTGGTAGTAAAAATATATCGATCTATTTTAAAAAATCATCGATGACGTCCAAATTTTGAAAAGAAAGACCTCGAACAAAATTCTTATGTTCACGAAAATACATATGTATATGCCCGCTCGAATCAAGCAATTTATTTCTTTGACATTTTTTTGTATCATCAAAGACAACGGAGATATTTCTAATGATCAAGAAGAATCACCCCGTATAATACTAGTTCTGTGTCATATGTAAGAAATAGCGCGTTTACTAGTAAAATTGAATTTATTAGAATTACAAAGATAGTAAAAATAAACGTGACTAATGTACGTATGCATGTATGTATGTACATATGTATATACATATATACGGTCTGACGAGCGACTGATTCACAGGCGTCCACATTTGTCGAATTCGTTTCTGTTAATGTTCGCTTGTCAATTTCCACACGCCAACATTGCTTCATATACATATCGCACACTTGCTTCAGAAGTGATACAACTTAAAAACTGTAAATTTTCAGAAAACGCAGAAAGCAAGTTCCTGAGTGCCTAAAGATGTTTAAATAGGTTTAAAAGTTAAAACAAACTACTTACAGCGAGAAAAACAAAAAATGACTTGATATTTTGTTTTAGTTTTTCAAGTATTCATTACTGAATTATTTTTATTTCTGATTAGTTTCTTTGAAGTTAAGTTTAACTCAACTCAACAATTTTTTCGACGGACGGTATGATCGGAAGACGATCGTTTAAACATCACATTCTCGTTATTCGACGGGAGCGTTCGTATTGCGGTTTTAGAAATCACAAAGTGAAATGCCTGCCGGTTTACTATGCGATTCGGCTTTGTAAATCGACGCCTATTCGCGAATGTCCTTTGCGCGCACGGCGATGCAACCGCATCGCTTCGAATCGCCGCTCGAGCAGCTTTAAATTTCGAACACGCTTCCTCGTACTCAACCACCTATTGCGCGCGCGCGCGCATACACACACACACACATTCGTACGCACCCTACTCACTCTCTACGTGTATTTGCGTATTGCGTGTGCCCGCGGAATATAAACATCTTGTGGGAGAAAATTCAACTAAAATGTCGCAGCTCTATTTACTGCATGCGTGGTCGGTACGGTAAAAAAATAGAGTACTGGGTACGTGATGAAACGACTCTTCGTGGTACAAAGCTGTGTATTTGTGTGTGTGTGTGTGTGTGTGTGTGTGTACAAGTGATTCGTGCATGGCACAAAAATTCGTACTCTGTTACATCGAAACCGCATTAACACCAAAAATGTTGTGTTATTCAAAGATTTCGCCAATGTCCAGACTGTGTTATCCAAGTACAGTAGAACCTCGATTACCAGACATTAGTCATCCGAATGTTCGATTATCCGAACATACCGGGACGTATAAGTTGTGATGAAAATGATATAACAGAATCGCTTGAAAATGATATAACATAATGGCTTGAAAATGATAAGTGAACAACATAAATGATGAAGAAAGGTTTGAAAGAATTAAAAGAATTTCTGACGAAGAGAGCATTGAAGATGACGATATATTCTCCTCAAGTAATATTGCTACGCATTCTGAAGCATTAGCAAGTTCAGAGATGTATGAAGCACGGTAAGAGAGTAATCTCGAGGAATAATTAACTTTATCAGAAAAATTGAAAGAAGAAAGATGATTACAAAAAAGACATGTATGTATGTAATACGTGTAAATATATAAGAAATTCGGTTTTCATGTGGAGTGTAATTATAATCTGAGTTGTTCAATTATCCGATAGTCATGAACACAATTAGTTCAGATAATCGAGGTTCTATTGTACCATGTTATACGAGGGTTATCTGCATAACTGGAATTGTTTTGATAATTGTATGGACCAAGATAGTGCTAAAAATAATTAAAAACGTTCTATTTTGTTTAAATATATGCAAAGGTTGTACAGTTCTTAGTAAGCACGAGCACATAAAATGTAGGTAGGTATATGCTGTACTAAATTGCGTATACTAATTCGTGTCCAGTAAATCCTCATATAACGCCGTAGTTGAATTCCTAAAATAATGAGATATTATGCGAATTAGTGTAAAAAGGCAAAATTAAATTCGAAAAATTATTTTTTCTTTATGCAACATAAAAAATAAAAATTCTCACCAAATGCCACGGACGAAATGCATGAGGTTTCCTCAATTTTCTCTCAATGTTCTAATCATACTATGTATATGGAGATCCACTGTAGGTATATGAATTAAACTATGTTGCCATGAGAGAAAAATTATAAATAACTGGAATCGAATAAAAAGAATTGAACCGTATTGAACAATGAGAGCTTCGGAACGGCCACCCGTACAATTTATTTTCATTAAATTATTTCAGTTTTCTTGTAATTAAAAGTGTTCTCTCTTTTTATTATAACGTTCGCTTGTAACGAACACATATTTCCGTAATACTATTTCAGAGAGGTCAATGGGTTCGAGCGAGTAGATGATGGATATTATAAAAAAAATCACATTTGGTGGGTAATCAGCCGCGGTTAATTAATTATTCATTGACCTATCCTTATCTCTTTTTTCTCTTCACGTACAGTTGACGCGTATTGATAAGTAGGGAAGAGAGAAATAGCAAATCATCGATACGGAGTATGAGTCGATGATTATGAAAGTTTCTTAAGTCCAAAAATCAAATCAACAATTATTAAATTCATCATTTACGTTACAGTGACGTGGAATTTTTCTGGAAAATCTCTCGGAAATAAAACCATTCTTTTTCCATAATACATTTCTTTTCAAAATGGTCTAAACTAATCAAACACATTTTCTCATAAGACCTTGTAAAATACTTTTTACATAATAAAAAGTATAAAACAGCGACCGAGAAAATTCTATCGTTTTTGTTTCTTAGTTTTTTTAAAGTAATATAGTTGAATTTTATCAAAATAGAATTTATAAATGATCCTCTCACTTAACCAATATTTCGATCACTGAAATCATTATCAACAAAAATAACACCACTTTTATCGTAATAGTAGCGACAGAACTTTCTTGGTTGTCTCATATTAGGACGTAAATCAAAGTACCTATATAACTTAGGCCACTTTCACGATCGCCATCACATCCCTTGTCTTTGGTAACGATGAACAAGCTCGATTCGCGTGACGTGTCACGAATTCGCGTAAGCTCGGCCTAATCAGCACGTAGTTAAACGTGAATCTCGAATAAATCAATTAAGTCTCAATCAGTGGCCGGTTACGTCGATGCCAAATGTCGGCCGTTTATCGCACTCCCATGAATTTCACCAATCGTTCGCCGTACAACCCGGGCCACGAACGAGGGGAGATAAAGAAGAGAACTAAGCAAGATTCGTGCCTCGTATATAAACCATCGGAAACTTTCACGCTGCGTAACTAGAATTAGCCAAGAAATTGAAGTATCGATAATTCATTCGATGAATCGTTAACGCGACAGCACTCGAATCCATTGGATTTTGCATCATATTTTTATCAATCTCGTCGATGAAAAACGTATGTAATGGGGTTATGGTATTACGCAGGATGAGTTGGTCAATTTTTATATGTGTAATATTTTTCTTTCATTTAAAGAGATTAGTAAAAAAAAAGTTATTTTAAATATTATACTACTGTATAAAAATTATTATTTATAGAAAAGTTTTTCAAACAGAGATTCGTATCTCGCTCCACCAATACTAAAAGTGATCGAAGTACACCTAATCCTTGATTTATTACACAGTAAATTGATTCACCGAAAATGCCGTGTAAATTGAAATCGTGCAATTCGAATCTACATTTCCCATTAAAAATATGTAAATACATATTTAATTAATTTAACAAATCTATATGAAACAGTATTATCTATTTTTTGTAAAAATAAGAGTACATGTACATATGTACAAGGGTCTGGCTGGTCCAGCCTTGTCAGAAGGCTCGGTCCTCAAGGCAAGAATTTGTACGGCAGATGGGCATAAACGACACAAAATCAGACACAATGTTGTACGGTGAAGGTCACGGTATAATTCTTTTATTCCGACAATAGATAAAATTCATTAAAATACAGTTGGCGAGCGGTAAGGACACGGTCGTATGGTTTGCGAGGACTGAGCCAGGAAGGTCACGCAAAGGTCACAATATTATAGGTCGTTGAACTCCTCTTGACCTTAGCTATTATTCTATGATGATACAAATATGTTGTTCATTTAAAAAAAAACATCGACAATCTTGAAATCTCGAAAACAAATACCTTGAGAAAATTTGTTTACCTATCATAATATTGGCCCCTTCGAACACAATAATATTTTCCTCTAACATTTTTTTCCAATCATAAAAAATGAACGAGATATTCACGATGCTCAAGTTAGGTGGGACACCCAGTCTAATACCTACGAATTCTATAGAATGTCTGAGTTTTTGTTAAATTTAAATATTCTTATATATGTACCTTACCCAGCCATTTCATAGAATGTCTGGGTTGTGTCTAGGTATTCTATATAATGCCTAAGAAATGTATGTAATATAATTCATTTCATAGAATGCCTGATGATTTTAAGAATTATATATAATATTATACTTAACAATTCTATAGAATGAACAGACAGAACCCAGACACAACCCAAGCAATGTATGAATTTTTTTTTATTTAAATATTTTTATATATCTTACCTAGCCATGTCATAGAATTAGGTTGTGTCTGCGCATTCTATATAATGCCTAAGAAATGTATACAATATAATTTATGCCATACAGTGCCTGCTGATTTTAGGAACTATATATCTACACTTCCTAGACATTGTATAGAATGCCGAAATGATATACTTTGCCGGTAACATATACCTACATTACATAATTCACAAAAATAAGAAGAATGTAACCTAATTTTTGCATTTGCCTGACCGTGTTAAACTGAAATCGTGCAATTTTAATGCCGTTTAAATCGAGTGCTAAGTGTAATTAAGACGATTTGAGCCATCATGCATACGTATGATTTCATCGTTTGACATTCTCTTAATGTACCGTGTCAATTTGTCTCTGTCAAAATGCAAACGGGATCGAGTAAAACAGCGTGTAAAAGATTGTCCATAGAGAGGGGTAAGCACAAGTCCCGGAAAGTTCACGCGCGAAATGATTGTCGAGCCGGCGCGGGTTTTAAACAATCCTCGTAAATTTATTCATAGCGTGGTGCACAGACGAGAAATAGACTGGCGCATTTCCGAGGTCTCTCTCTCCTCGTTGAAGTATAGCTACGTATATACATACGTACGCACGGACGTATATACCTAGATATGTATGTACATTTTCCGCGAGTCGCTAAGCGAGTACATAAATTTCGGATATCCTTTCTCCCTCCTCTTCCTCTTATTCTTCTGCTTCTTCTTCTTCTTCTTCTTCTTCTTCTTCTTCTTCTGTTCCATGCACCGCCGACTCGCTTAAGAATCTTCGGGCTAAATCGATGTACCGTACATGTTCTACTACGTGTGTTTTACGCCCGCGCGAGAAAGATTATGTACATACGTGGCGTATACGTAAGTACGTACATATCTACGTACGTACGCGCGTAAGTACAACGAGGAAATGGCGTTCATAAAGAAGCCTTTGTTTCCGTAGACGTGTAAGATACGGCTCAAGACGACTTAGTTGAAACATCGTTCCGTGTGTTTTCTTAGGTTGAGCTTAGATTCTAAATTGTTTCCAGGCTGCATGCATGCAATCAAGCAATGAGAGAGAAAGAGAACTTTGTTTCGTGACTTGTTTCTTCGTTAAATTTATTAACGAAGATACAGGCGCTAAAGTATTCGCCTTGGTCGATACTCGCTTAATATTGTATATTTGTATTTGTATTCGTACTCGCCGAATTAGATTATTCGAATATTATACGAATAGTAAAAGTAATATAGAATTACTTATTGTTAAATAAGGTTCAAAAATAAAAGAAATATTTAGATGTAGACCTGTAGAAATTAAAATGAGTGTATGTGTGACTGTACGTGAGTAATGACTGTGTGTATGTTTGTATATGTGAGTTCGGCCTCTAGATTGTTCGAGAATGTATACCCCTTTCGTTCCCGTGGGATAATATAAATACTATTGACATGGCGCGGCTCGCTCTCTCTTCTTGGCAACGCGCCGTGACAATAAAAAATAAAGTATCGTTAATTACCGCGAGATTCGGAGTTTTCTTTCCTTCAGCCGCCTACATAGAAAAATGATTCCTCACAAAATATCGACTTTTTATTAATGTTGTAATAAAAGAAAACTATAACATTATAAAACTTATGAAATCAATCTTATCAATCAACGTATGAAATTATTTAATATTCCGATGAAAAATAATGTTCAGAAATAATTATTCATATTTTGTAGACATCTAACGGATGAGTGTGATTATGTGTATGTTAAAATTTGTCCTTTTACACGCGAGATTCTAGGGTAAGTGCCGAGCTGTTTAACTCGGTCCTCTTGCCAGAAGATGTATGTATATCTTCCCTACTCCGTGGCCAGATCCTTATAACCTAACTTTATCATTTTCCACGTGGGTTCTCGGTAATCAACATAGCGTCGGACTCTTTGCCGACGTACCGAAACTATAAGGCTGAAAATAGTGCGACGCTGACATCGGTTGCGTACATATGTACATACATTGGTCGCGTACGACTATATACAGACAATCATATGCAAGCCCATAATGCAACGCTAACGATCAGCAGCGTGCGACTTGCTACGCCCCGCGTAGGAGGACCGTCGGTCCAGCGCGTCAGCGTTATGTCGTTAAAAGATTGTTAACTGTGGTTTTTTATAGAACATTTTCCACAGTAAGTAGTAACAGTACAGGTCCAACAAAATTGACGTCCGTCGCAACGAACGTCGTTTCAACGCTCGTGTGACCGCGGCCTAAAGAGTATCCTACGGGCGATAGCCGGCACCTGAATCGGTCGGCACGGCTTAGGTTCGATAGGGCTTTGACAGGCGATACGAGGCGACTTTGGCGTCTTACATTTCGAGTATCGCTGACGCTAGAATTTTGGTAAGTCGATAAAGAGCCTGACGCTCTTTTGTCGATTACTCAGAATATGCATAAGAGGAAATTATAACGTAGAAGAACAAGGGATCTGGCCACAAAGTGGGGAAGACGATAAGTCTTTTGGCGAGAGGACCGAGACGAACAGCTCGGCACTCACCCCAGAACCGTCGCGATGAAAGTTTTAGAGAAAGAATTTATAACATATTACTGGTATATAACAAATATTTTTACAAACAAATAAAAACCGACTTCGAACATGGAGTGGAATAAAGCGCTGAAAAGTATAAAATAATCTTTGTTTATAAATTAAAATGATACTAAAAAAGTTGCAACTTTTTTGCAGGCGGCACAAAATTCAGTACATTCTGCTTAAGAAGCATCTGGCTGGTTCGGATTTCAGATTTCAGAGTGAATGCACTCATTTTTATGTCGTGAAAATAAGTGTGCAAGGACATTTTGTGGCGTCTTCGAAAAAGTTGCAACTTTTTTAGTATCATTTTAATTTATAAACAAAAATTATTTTATACTTTTTAGCGCTTCTTCCACTCCATGTTCGAAGTCGGTTTTTATTTGTTTGTAAATGTAGACTGTTAGAACGAACGTGTGACGCTCGTAAACATATATATCTTATATAGACACGTACATATACAATACATGCTATTTATCTCGATCGGCGGCTATCACCGCTGGTGGTCAGGAGGAGCGGAAAGAGGGAAGATCTTCCCGTGCCTCCTTTCCCTTTTGACTATCCCTTGCGAGTACCGATACCCGAAATTCGAAATCGATAGTCGGGAATCGACCTGCGGTTTGTACACACCTTTATAAGTTAATTGAATAAACCAACCGTTACGCCTACATAAAAATATTTTTTATTTCATTCTTTTTAGTGTATTACTACTTGCAAGATATAATTTAGATATATTAGATATAATTTAATTTTTATAATAACATCCGCGAAGAGATTTAGAAGGTTTGATTTGTAGAGTATGTGTAAATAGCTCGGGTGTGTATGTGTGCGTGTGTGTGAGAGAGAGAGAGGGAGAGTTAGCTAGCAGCCGGGAAGGCGATCCGCGAGTAGCACTAGGAGTAATGCGCATAGATTATGCGCAATCACGAAGAAGAAAGGAAAAACGCGAGAGAAGGGGAGAGTGAGAACGACCGGCGACGCTAGCAGTGGTTGTGAGATAAGCGGTATATAGAGAGCGGAATAAAGAAAATTGGAAAAGAATATCGTGTAGGATTCAATCGATCCTTACAGATTCGAATAAGTGGACCCGTTGCTTAGTTATGGCCGGATAAACAAATAATTATTCGATAACTGATACTTATTCATAACTGTTACTAATATGTAAGTTAACATTCGCGGAGAGATTGCCCATTGCTTAGTTACGGCTAAATAAACAATTTGTACCACGTTCCACCTTGCACTAATTTTGTAATAACGTTGGAAATACAAGATGGAAAAGGTTTCAATCGAATTGGTCCATCCGTCTAGGAGTAGTGCCCGGTCATACAAAAAATCGATAATTTTGCAATAACTTTGCAAATAATAAAGGTAACGAAAAATTTATTTGGAACAGGACCAATGGGAAACTAAAAACTATCAGATTAAACAAATTTCATCCCGATCGGTCCATCCGTCTAGGAGTAGTGCCCGGACATAAAAAAAAGCGACATAGTCCACTTACGAATTAAGTAACCTCTGTCTTTTCGAAGTCGGTTAAAAATACCTACACGTTAATAAAAGGAAATAGATTCTAGATCAACGGCGGTGTGATCGATAGTATATAACACAGAGATACTTTTCAGCGATGCTTACAATACGACGGTCCTGGAGAGAGAGAGAGAGAGAGAGAGAGAGAGAGAGTGCTATCTCGTATCCTGACGGAAACGCTAGGCCACATTACCGATCTTAGCGGCACCTTTCGGCTAATACTTATTATTACATGAGTCGTCTTATTCTATTTCACGTATTGCTGGTGCTGCTTTCCTTATTCGATTTCTCTCTCTCTCTGTCTCTCTCTCTCTCTCTCTCTCTCTCTCTCTCTCTCTCTCTCTCTCTCTCTTTCTCCTACGTTTCTCCAGCTCACCGTTTCAAGGATGATGTATGTTTGAATGTTATTAACTTAAGAATTGTTAAACCGATTTCGATAAAACCTGTACCAACATGTTCCTTGAAATCTCAGAAGTACTATAGGGTACAAATGATCACGTTGAAACTCGAAAGAAGTGAGTAATAAAAGTAAGCCACGAAAATGAGCGTAACGCATGACGCACTATCCGGCGCCCTCACGTGGGGACATGGCAATGGGAGCGGGGGATGTTGTTTTAACGGAAGTTTTTAAGGAATAAATATAAAAATCAAGACGTACAAAGCTCATAAACATTCAGAACCAACGTCGTTATAGAGTTTATAACTTTCTCATTTTAGAAGGTTTGTTTCCCAACTCGCATATAGGCCTAACTTGCCACGTAACACTTGTCACGATTTTTCAAGTACTTGCGATAATCTGACAAAAAATATTTTAAACAAAAGTTAATCAGTTTTCGATTGGCTATGCATTGCAATAAAAAAAGTTCGAAAATTTATTGAAAGGTCGTTGAATTCGTCTTGATACGGACTATAATACTGTTAAGTCAAAAACACAAAGTGCCATTTAAAAAAAATGAAGGTAGTCTTGACACTATTCAAAAAACAAATATCCGAACTTTTTTTATTGCAATGCATAGCCAATCGAAAACTGATTAACTTTTGTTTAAAATATTTTTTGTCAGATTATCGCAAGTACCTACTTGAAATAATCGTAAAAAGTGTTACATGGGACATCCTGTATACGACGCGGGCGAAGCCGCGGGTAACAGCTATTCATTTATCATAAGCGTTTGCCGTCGGCGACACACTGTGGAACCATTGGTTTACACTGACAATCAGTTTTCATACGCGACACGACCGATGCCAGCGTCGTACTATTTCTAGCCTAATGTCCGCGATATTCGGAACGCGAGACAGCGCCGCCGCGCCGTATCACCGGTCAATAATCCTCTGCCGAACCTAAGCCGTGTCGACAGATCGAAGGTACCCGCTATCGCTCGTAAGATATTCTTAAGAAAACCTACGCCGCTAGTGTAACGTTCACGATACTAGGAATTACGAGGGGCCCACGATATCACTAGAGCGAATGCGTCTTTCTATGTAAAGCGTGTGACGCTGCGTCTATGTTTGCCTGTCGAGTCGTGCAACTGTGTGCGAATGTGTACGAGTATAATTCTTTCATCCCCGAGTAAAAATATAAATATTTGTAACGCGACACGCGCGTTCTCTCTCAACCTTTTGACATCGTAACCACCTGGCAATAAAGAGAGACGGAAAGAAACCCGCCTGTAATCTCAGATAAAAAATGGCATTAAAATGCGTTTGGTTAAAGTTTATAAGTCGTTTATCAGACCCAGAGTCTAAGTCATAGGTACTAGAGTAGAACCTCCATTATCCGAACGTTCGATTATCCGAACATACCAGGACGTATAAGTTGTGATGAAAATGATGTAACGGTATGGCTTGGAAATGATAAAGTGAACAACATAAATGACGAAGAAATGTTTGAAAGAGTTAAAAGAATTTATAACGAAGAGAGCATCGAAGATGACGATATATTCTCCTGAAATAATATTTCCACGCATTCTGAAGCATTCGCAGGTTCAGAGATAATCATCAGGTGGTATGAAACACGACAAAAGAATACTCCCAAAGAATAATTGACCTAAAAAATAATGCAATTTAGTGATTATAGAAACATGATTAAAATATATGTACATATGTAATACGTGTAATATATAAGAAATTATAATTTTTCACGTGGAGTGTGATTAAGAATCTGACAACATATCCAAGTGTCCGCGTCCGATTTCAATGAAACTTTGTAGGCTTATTAAACTCGTAAAAATAAGGGACACGTATTTTTTTATCGGCTGAGATCCACTTTAAAGGAGTGAAACCACCCTCCAAAGTTAGAAAAGCGTTTAACAAAACTTTTCCACATTCGAAACCCATAAACGTCTAACGGTTGAATTCTTCCAGTTGTACCCTTTCGTATGACAAGGTGTTTTAAACTTTTACCTTCTGGTGTAGCGTCAGGCAAATGCATCATATTATATATCAATGGATTCGGAAAAAAATTTGATTTCTTTTATGTTATATTGAACATCTAAAAAACTTGTGAAATAGAAGAACAATAATTCTTTTGTTATAAACAAATTATTTTTTTTAATTTTATAAACATTTTCAAACTGTGCGTAAAAAACCATGAAACTCTCTCTTTCCATAGAAATTTTCTTCTATGTGCAATAATTACCGAGATAGCATTGTCATGCTCTAACTTTGGAGGGTGGTTTCACCCCTTTAAAGTGGATCTCAGCCGATAAAAAAAATACGTGCCGCTTATTTTTACGAGTTTAATAAGCCTACAAAGTTCCATTGAAATCGGACGCGGACACTTGGATATGTTCCCTTGTGAGTCGTTCGATTGCCTCCAAAATTCTATTATCCGATCGTCGTGAACACAATTAGTTCGAATAATCGCGGTTCTACTGTATCCGTACTCATACTCGTATTCGCGAGTACTGTGGACAATTATTTGTATTATTTACCTACATGTCCACCTTTTGTAATATTCATTATAATTTATAAATATCAGATACACGCATATTAAATCTGATTTGCGCGCTATTCAGAATCCAATCAGACTGATCTAATTTGGCAATGTAGCGATCGATAATCCCCCCACCCTCTCGTCACTCGTACATCTTCAAATTGGAAATATCGATTTTGCTGACAACGAGTACACGGAAATTCAAATAAACCGACATTCCCGAGCCGATAAGCAGTAGTAGGTGGTGCGTTCGGAATCGGACTGTGAGCGTAGGCAGGTCTCCTTTTACGACGCGTACCGCGTTTTAAACGACGGTGACGCGAAGAAAGGACGCGTTTATCGCTTCGACTCTTTTTCATCGATTCCGCGAACCATGGGTGTTACGCAATACCACACATACATGGCTACGAAGAGACGACGACGACGACGACGACGACGACGACGAGCGACGTGGTCTGTGAAGACGATTAACAAAGAAAGTCTTGGCTTTCGATACACATACCGCGACGACGGGGTATAAGTAGACAAGAGCACGATGAATATGGACGAGAAGGAAGAGTGAGAACCGTGTGCTCCTACGATTTATCTGAATATCGCGTATCGCTCGCATGTGGAATGAATGACGTTAATGTATGTAGTTCCTCTCCCTCCCTCTCCCTCTCGTGTTACGTACTCGAAATGACATTCCTGTCGTTTATAAAAGGCAATTTACAATTTTAAACGCACGTCTTACAGGCCCCCCAAAATTTCTTGCAGTTTTGTGTCGACAGGAATGATAAAACCGGTTCTAAGGAGCGCCGGATTAATCAATCGTAATTAGTATTCCAAATACTTGTTTTGTAATCGAGACATTCCGGATAAATTTCGAATTTGGACGTTCCACAAATGTGAATCTACGAAATACCGAACGGGACGGTAACATTGCAGTTTTCAGTACATACATACATCCTAGGTGACGTAATGTTTCTATTATTCTGTTATTTCATGTAAAGTATGAAAGAGTGATACAAAGTGTGAGAGAGAGAGAGAGAGAGAGACAGTTATACTGGCGCACATTGAGACGCAGGCGACACAGTCTCATGCAGTATAGGAAAGAATAACGTTTAACGCAGAGTAAGCGCATATTCGAAAGTAGTTTTGTATGGTCAGCTTAAGAAGTAAGAAGCTTTTTTAATAAATTTTGATTGATTTGATGGCGACATATCTGGACCTAAGTTCCGAATCGGATTTGAATGCCGAATTTGAAGAACTTGTTAAAACTTTGACAATTCCAGCTAAATTTCATCTTATAATTTTGATTTGAAGTAATCTGGATCATTTGAACTGAATAACACCCTCTGCTTCCTCGCGGCTTCGATTAATTCTCCATACATGTTTTAAATAAAATGTCGTTCTGTTACGCGACGGTTCTTTCTCAACGCAAAAGTTACTTAGAGATTTAGAAAATACAAGATACTTGAAATCGTTGTAAGTAAAAAGCTTTATTCTTATTGAAGGTTTGTACTATTTCTAGTTTGTGCTTAAAATTTTTGGAAAGAGGTAACCTCGGATGAGTGGAGGGGGTTGCTTAAGGACTACGAAGAAGGGGGGAAAAGGATCCTGGAGAGGTGTATTGAGGGATCGTAGATGTGTCACTAGGGAATATGGCTACGAGTGGTTGGAACAATAATTATTAAGAGTAGAACAAGATTTGTTATTAGGCAAAAAGGTAAATAAAGGAAAGAAAGAGATAAAGGAAAAAGATAAGTTACAAGGATATACATATATATTATGGCGGTTCTGGCATAACAGTTCAAAATTATATGTATTGTAACCTGCGCATAAGAGGCGAACTAAACGATGCTGTAGCTTCCGTATGAACGCTAGCATTTGTTTCTACGTTAAAAAGTATCGCAGGCGGCCGAGGATCCCGGGATACACGAAGTAAGCAACGCGATACTGCATCTTACAAGTATCGTCGTCTGAATGCTTCAATTGTTTTACATGTAGGTATATTCAGCATCAGATCTATCATACGCGTATCGCGATCAAAGGGGTGGGAAATAAAGTAAAGTATAAAATAATAAATATATTTTATAAAACCCAGGAAGATATAAAGCAAAAAATCCGAGATCGTAACATTTAATTAATAGAGTTACTATCTTAACGTGTCGAGTGCCAATCGATGATCAACACCCGATATTGCCGATCGCGTTTAAAATGTTTATAAATTTGGTTTCTTAACATTTACGAGAATGTGACTATCGATGATAAAAATAAAACGATCTAATATAAACCAGCCTTTCAGGCCGGCCAGGGGGGCTGTGTCCCCTGGACCCCCCTGGCGAAAAAGCTTCGCTTTTTCGCATTAGGCACGGCCGCGCTAGTGGTCGGCTCGCTGCGCTCGCCTCCCCCTTTTTCGGTGGTTATTTAACATATTTTGACAAAATTTAGTTTTTTAGGCACGACTTAAAAAAGGAGCACAACCTGTTTTAGGCACGACCTTCTTTTTATGATATTCTTCTTGGGTACAACCGAATTTTCGATATAAATTTCAACTCGATTCGCTGATAAAAATATTTATTCATTCGCCATTTTCTATTGTCAGGATAAAAAATTTGGAAAAAATTCAGATTATTAGCTGTTAGTGTTTAACATACTTTTACAAAATTTGAATTCTTTCCGTCTTACAATGGATTTTTTATGAATTTTTTAATTTTTGAAACACCCGCCATTTTGTAATCGAAAGTCGGATCAAACCGAAATTGTTCGTGGATCCTCTTTGGGTACAAACGGATTTTTTGTACAAGTTTCAACTCGATTCGTGCAGCCGTTTAGACGCTGGAGTGGATACTCACACACACACACACACACACATTTCGGTCTTGTTATGAAACGTAAAGATCCAAAAGGGTTTTTGGATATCTCGAATTGTTTCGGAAATAATCGTCTGTTACACTTTTTGTTCTATCGAGATCATAAGGTACTTCCTGCGACCGTGCCTAAAAATGTGATAATAAATACTTCCGTATACTTATTCTGAAAAAAATTATAAAAAATATTAGATAAATCAGTGAAATAATGAAAAATCGGCTCGTAAGTAAACACGTTAAAGAAAAATTGCAGTAATTTCACGTTCATATAGCAATAAAAGTACTTGTATACGAAAGCTGAATAAAAAATTATACAAAGCCACGTAACGATAACAATAGCAACGATCAAACAATCTCATAAATTGCTTGTACCCATGAATGCATTATAACGCCGTAATTTCGTACTCCGATGTTCTCATTTCGATCAATCTATTTGAAGATCATCAAAATAGGAAAAGGGATCGATTGGACGAGTTCGAGCGTAGCAGTCGGCGTTTATGCGACGCTACGGGATCCGGAACGAGGAGCGAGGATGATTGTCTACGGGATCTCGAGCTGGTAGATTCATTAATCCAACTCCACGGGAGCTTTGCGAAATACGAGACTCGCTCTCGCAGTAATAACGCGAGACGACAGTGGCGCCGGCAACGGCTTCCTCCTATCGCGTAACACGTTACGTTACGTCGCGTAATACGCCCCGGAGTTGCGGTATTCTCCCACACCTATATCACATACGTATTTGTATGCATACGAACATCAAACGTACATATCCATATAAACGTGGAATTGTACGGTGGGATGCGGAGCGGGTATCATCTTTTTTCGATCGTCATTACTTTGCTAACTTAAATCCCGTTTAAATAGCGATATACTGGGCGTTTCGTATTACATAATTTATTTATGCGATTATTTCCCGAATTATTTATTATTTGAAAAATGTGTTAAATAGTCCTATGTTAAATATAAATTTTGTTTAGATGGCGATGCTATTTGAAATACATTTTGCTCGAATAATAAATAATTTAAGAGATAATTGCGCGGATGAATTAAAATGAGACACCCTGTATATAGTTATACCTCCGGTCAGAAGCCGTGGGACATTTTCACTAATTTTATATTTATATTTGAATTGAAACTGTTAAACACCCGAAGTAAAAATTAAATGATTATTTATTATTAATTTATATTAAATACTATTGTTAAATGTTAAAATAAAATAAAGATCGTAATATAAAGTGTTATAATTTTTAGTGCGTCTGCCTGGATTTCTGCTCAGGATCGTTGGAAGGAAACGAAGTTGGGAACAGAAAACATCTATATAAATTGAATGAATCGGAAAATTTGGAAACCATATTATTGGAAATATGACTATCTTCAAAAGGCCTATTCTTATCGAAATAAATAATTTAAAAGTAAAACAGCAAGGTGTCCCATTATTTATGAATGGAGGTGTATGGGTGAAAATGATTACGAAAGTAACCTTATATAAGTTAAAGATCTGAAAATATTGAATTTATTGTTCATTCGTTCATGATTATTTAAACATCTTCAGAATCTAAATCAACCTTTTTTTCGTTTTATCGAACCCCTATTTTGAAAATTATTTATTTTATTAAAAATTGTAAGGATGACCGCGAGCGTAATTTTTACACGGAAAGGGTAAGTATAAAGAGATAGCCGGAAGTCTAGTAAGATTTTAAAACATAGATGAGAGTTTATTAATATTGTGTTGATTTGTCGTAATTGACCGAAATGTAACTTAGTTAGCCTTAAAAAAAAAAACGAAACTCTCTCCACGAGACACGCAAATCGACTGCCTTCCTCTCCCCACGGTCAGAAGCTTACGTCCTCCCCTTGTTTCCCGTTTTCTGTCCGAACGCCGACATCTAAAAATGTACTTTGACAACAAGTGACTACTACGTTGGTCCAAGGACTAAGACGCAAAACCTAGGAAAAGCGTTCGGCACATAACCCGAAAAGACAAAAAGAAAGAAGCAGAAGGATAATGCGTTCTTACAAAATGTTCAGAAATATAGTTTTTATAAGCTACTCATGAAATATTTTGTTACATAACAATAAAATATTTGTAATAGACAAAAATCTATATCTTTCACAACTACTTTCATAATATATATATAGGTACGTGTCCAATTACGTAATTTTATTATTATTTAATTGACAGATCAAGTTTTCGAGAATCAAAGAAATCCTTCGATAGGATAAATCCGAGTAAAACCGTGGAAAGACGAGACGAGTCTAGCAATGCGAGAGAAAGGGAGACAGAGAGAGAGAGAGAGTATAAGAGAGAGAGAATCTCCTTTTCTTCGTTTTTTCTTACCTTTATCGAAGTTGAGTAAATTGAACGAGGAGTTGGTAAAAGGAGGAAAAGATTTGCAGAAAATCGACGCCTATGTACGTGTGCAACGTCTATCCCTACCCCTTGCTTTTCCACCCTTCTTCAATGGCGACAGTTTCTGTCTATTTCTCTCTCTCTCTCTCTCTCTCTCTCTCTCTGTCGTTCTCCCGTAGCAGTATATGCAAAACACACACACATACACATATACAGTAAGTACTCCTCTTGGTGCACGCCAAGGCAATTTTCCGTGAGTAAACTCGGTGCCTTTGGAGGGCTCTGACGCGCGTTATTTTACGACTCCTGGCTCGTCGCTCGTTCGTGGAAGGGGTGCTGTGTCCTTGCGACGTTCTGCCAGGATCTGTCTTTGTCGAGAGGGGCTTATGGATTTCTGCTCTGGCTCGTGCTCTTTCACGATATCATCTCTTCTCTAGGTTGGCTTGGATGAAGAGGATAGCATCGAATTAAGAGGAATATCAAAAACAGAGAAGATTAGAAAAAAATCAAGCCACAAAAAAAGATCATTGAGGGTTCAGGCAGGAAGAAAAATGTACATTTTCATTAAAGATTAATTTCTAGAGTGGCTGTCGGGATAAATAAAATAAACTAAAATAAGTAGGGTCAAAGAGGACGTAGAAATTATGCAACAGTTGCCGCCGCAACGGGGATACATTTTTTTTATAAACACATTATGCTCGTTAAAGCACACTTCATCGTATTATTTAACTCGTCCATCATCAATCGTACGTGTCATTTTTAATGTCAACTTATCGATCAACCAAGCAAAAAACGCTAAACCTCTCCAAAATGATGGACCATTTCGTGGAGGCGAGACGATGAAGACGGGTCAGCAATTAGGTTCGTTTCTCGTGCGAATGCGTCAGATCTTAACGTTAATAGCGATAAACACGTCGAAAGGCACCTCGATAGAGACTTCGACAAACTTGTCAGATTGTCATGGTAATGATGCGCGTTAAAGTTCTCTCTCCTTCTCTCGCTCACCGTCACTCTTGGCGAAGGACGGAAATAAAAGTAGCGGGTATAGTCAGGGTCGGCAAGCTTCGCCTACCTGATAGCAAACGTGGGGATGACTCACGTGTCACGTCGCGTAAGGCTACGTTTCCAGTTTGACATCGAGGAAATTCAACGGATTCTCCTTACCTTTTCGAACTTTCTCTCCCTCTCCCCCTCCCCCTACCTTCTAACTCTTTCTCGTTCGATCGTTTTGAAAAAGAGTAGCCGACCGGCGTCGTGTGCCTATCGATCAAACCGTTCGACAGGCGCGTCACGTTCCACGCTTTATACCGGTCATAACACGGTACAGAGTGTGCCGGCTCTTTTAAAACTCCCAACGTGCAAGTGGAAAAAGCAGTCACGATCAGACACCGCCACCGAGTCAATCTGGTTTATCCTCTCTACGAATACATATTGTTTGGTTAATATACCCGTCATTTTAATTTTAACGATACCTTTACGTTCTTTATCATCGTACGTGTGCCAGCTAGTGATTCTCTCGCAACATCGTTTTTATGTCAATTACAAGCTTATTATAGATTTATAATAAACTATATAGATAAATAGAAGACTAGTATAGATGTAGTTTATTATAGAACGTGTAAGGTGCGGATTGGAAGAAATTTTTTTATATTGTCCGAGAAAGTATGCTTTCTTTCTTTCTTTGAAGAGATACATTTTAAACGTTTTCTCTCTCTCATTTCGAAAACTCGCTGTTGTCGATTTTAATAAAAAGGAATGTAAAGATCGCGATATTTCGGGGATCAAGATAACATAACTTGCGATTACGTCTACTGGTTTGACTTGAAAACAAGTGAGTGTGAGTCGAAACTTGAGTTCGAAGTTAAAAATAAAAAAAAATAAAAATGTTCAGCCGTTTACACGCACTGGAAATAACATTGTAGCATGAGAAAAGGAAGAGAGAGAGAGAGAGAGAGAGAGAGAGAGAGTTTAGTAAACAGGTAATTTTATTGCTCTTGGTCAAGGTCATGCGAGTGATCATTAAGAAGTAAGTAGTGAGTTTTATAAAGTATTAAACATATCATATCTAAAAATCTGACAAACAAGCGATAAGATACACAAATGCATCTGAAAAGCAACAAGATTAACATTTTTAAACAAGACGTAACGAAAATCTAATTAATTCAAAATGTAAAATAAAGCGAGATCATAGCTTATACATTACACATTATACATTATACATTGATTATTAAGATTAACAATCAATATCTACTCATAATGGTACCTGACAAAGGCACTCTTGTCATTTATGAATTTACCTTTGCATATTTCCCGTTACGTTATCTCATCTAATCAGAATTATCGTGTGATCACCATTACCGTATGCATCGAAGTAACGTTAAGGTGCGAACGCGTTTATAACCACACGCGAGTATATGACATCACTATGAATTTAATTAACCACTACCGTGATTCTTCAGCTATTATTGTTATTTTATAATGATTGCACGTAATAAAAATGTAACGCGAAATAATATGCGCCGATTATGAGTCATATTTTTTATCATATACAATGCTACCTATTGTAAGGCACGGTATAGATATGTATATAAATAAAGTATACAAAATATTATGAAAGATAAAAGAAATTTGGAAAAAAAGTTGAAGGAATTCCGAGCACCGTTATAACTTCTCACTACATATCTTGAGGGAATTGATTCCGAAATATAAAAAATTGTGATGTCATACGAGGACTAGCAGTATTGAATTTCGATTGGACATTACTTATATTTACATTGGTATCGATCAGAGTCCACTGTGATCGGTCTTTGCCTTACGTCACGGTATTTATGTTTCAATCATTCACGGCATAATACACATACACACACACACACACACGCGCGCACGCACGCACACACATGGACTGTTGATAATTATATTATATCGTAATATAAATAAATTCGATTATATTCAATAATTTTGTTATTTATTAACAAATTAAACAATAAAATTAAATCAATTATGTAATGTCCGTTATCATTTATGACAGTTTCCCGTTTAAAAAACAATTTATTAGTACCACCCGAATAGAATGTTTAGGATTAGAATACGTTTATTTTTACAACCAAATTTATTAATGTTATAACCTAACATATTATATACAAACATATATAGGTGTGCGCGCGTGTGTGTATCAGTGTGCACGTACAGCTCAATTACATGCAAATTGCATTTACCTATATGTGTCTGTGCATATGTATGTATGTATGTATGTATGTATGTATGTATGTATGCA
>JAIFRP010000097.1:55051-67506 GCA_032403825.1 Odynerus spinipes | reverse complement strand
ACGAGAAATCCACAAATGTTTTGTTCGTTTCATATAAAATAAAATTAACGGTATATTTTTACAATAAAATAAAAACGTTGGTCATACTTTTACAATCTGTTTAAAGGGTACTGCTGCTTTTTAAAAATAGTCTCGAGTTTCTCGGAAAGGGAACGATAATTATTCCAGGCAATTAAATAGAAAGTTTATCATCGCTCGCGATAACATCGTCACTGGGTTTTCTATTTTCGACCACGTTCCATTTCCGTTTACTATTTTCGTATCGCATGGTTGGAGTCATTCTCGATGAAAAAGATAGATACTTATTTTCCTTTTGGTAACCACGTACGTCAGCCGATCGGTGAATCGATGCAATATGGCGTCACATAATATCATCATCG
This sequence comes from Odynerus spinipes, assembly GCA_032403825.1. Classification (NCBI taxonomy): domain Eukaryota; kingdom Metazoa; phylum Arthropoda; class Insecta; order Hymenoptera; family Vespidae; genus Odynerus; species Odynerus spinipes. The sequence continues at coordinate 67,126 of JAIFRP010000097.1, read as the reverse complement.
CGACGGAGTCTTTTCTTTCGCTTTAGGACAAAAAGAGAGAGAGAGGGAGAGAGAGAGAAAGAGAGAGAGAGAAAGAGAGAGAGAGAGAGAGTATACTTCGTTGGCAGAGTAATAACGTATTCCTCGAATAATCCAAGCCAAGGGAAAAGATAGTACGATCGAGCCGATAAGGTTTCCTACGTCGCCCGTTATAGGAGACGCCATGGTCGCCTACGTCATCGAGCTATTGTGTAGGTGGGATTAAAAGGCGTCTTTATAACCTGCCAGATCATAAAGCTAAACTGTTTCTCTCTCTCTCTCTCTCCCTCCCTCCTTCTTTCTCCCCCCCTCTCTCTTGTACGATGATAGGGTCTCGCTTCGGTTATAATAGTAAATAGACTTCTTCGATATACCTAACCCCTCGTAGTTGCCCCTTCGACGTTCAAATACCCGCTCCTTGATCGACTATACGAATTTTCTTGTATAGGAACGTTCAGGTTGATATTGTATAGGATGAGATAGCACGAGGTTGAATGCATGAACGCGTAAAACAATAGTTTACTATGAAACCAAAACTTTCTTGATTAATAGTTTATGTTTAAAGTGTTTATTCTGTTCAACGATTAACGCATTTGTTAGCAATGCATAGTTAATTATTTTTCTATCATGTTAGTTTCTCACTTTAATTAATCAGTGTGAATATTGTTAAAATTATTAATACGTGTCAAGAAGTGTTTTTGGTTTTTATAAATTAACATAATCAAGAAACTTCAATTGTTTATCGAATTATATTCATTTACAAGAAATATTGGTTAGTAACGTAGCACTTCATCTGTTTATAAATCAAAATGAATATAAAATATTATTATATTACTTGTTACAACCAATAACAGAAAAATTACCAGCACTTAACAAATAACAACATATTTTGAAATGATCACATTAATAAGCAAAACGTTAGGTATACCCATATCTGTACAGCACAAGTTTATCCTTAACGTTCTTCTCGGTCTTGTCTTAACGGAGATTGTTGTTTACGTCGAATACTCTATCTATCGCGCAAAAATTTATAGTAGATACATACTACTATATAGGTAAGTTTGAATATAAGGACAATATCATTCCTTTTTTCTGTAATGTTAAAGAAAAAGTTAAATTCGTCAATATTAATTAGACTTACCTTTAAAATCACCTGAAAATTATTACTCACAATCACAATAGTATCGTCCACGAGAACTGGACATTGCGTTGATCTTGCAATGAAATCACGAGTATACCCCGTGTGTTTCTGATAAACACCTCGGCGATAATGAAGGAAGAGAAAGGATAGGTGGATGTTTAGGAGTGGGTGGGTGGGAGAAAGGGAGGGAGCCCATGACCGAAGCAGGTCGCCTAATCGACCGCTCGTACTAGCTCTCTCGTAACTAAGGCACCGGCGATATCGACGCCCACGTAGAAACTCGAGCGCATCCATTTATTAGACGGTGCTTCCAACTTTGTTAGGCAATAACGACGTCGGATGGTTCGAGGAAGAGGAGAAGGAGGAGGAAGAAGAAGAAGAAGGGGGTTCGAATCCAGCGTCGATGGGAATTATCGGCTACTACCATCTACTCCGTCTTAATTAGCCTCCAGAAATTCTCGTTACGCTTCATCTCTTTCTCTCGCTTGCCCCGTCTTACGTGTCTTCCTTGATCTTCGAGGGAAAAGCAATAAAAAGTTTTCCGAAGGATCGGTACAACGGAGAAAAGATTTACGCGAAGAGGCGTTTTACACCGCTGACGGATTGTGGATTTAACGATTGGAAAAGGAACGTTCGTTGACGAGGAAGAGGACTCGATCGTAAAGAGACGTTCGCACTTTAGCTCTCTCTCTTTCTCGAAAAAAAGAGAGAGAGGGTAATAGAAAAAGAAAAAAAAGGTTGGGAGAGGAGGAGGAGGTCTGAAGGAAACGCGTCGAACGAAGTTATTAACGGCTACGTGTGTGGCGCCGGTGTGAAAGAGCGTTAATTAACACCGCCGCTGTATGAAACCATAATGGCGGATCGCTGAAAGACGCTAGAGAGAGAGAGAGAGAGAGAGAGAGAGAGAGAGAGAGAGAAAAGAGCGAGGAGAGAACGAGAGACTAAAGAAGAAGCAGACGAAGAAGAACGTGTCGAGCTGCGAAGGTTATGAGGTGCCCGTAGAAACGATCTTTTTTCTATCTTTACTTTCTGCTGTTTTTCGCCGTGGAAACACGTCGAAAGGGGAAAAGAAAGCGCCGTTGTTCACCATGAGAGCCACTCGAGCAGTCACCGCGTTTTTCCTTCTCTGCTGCGCCATCGGTAAGTCCACTTTAATTCCCTATCGTCCAACGATCTTAATTATCTCTTTCTCTGTCTTTCTTTCTAATCTAATTGGACAACACCAGGAAGTACTTTGACTCGCGCGTTACGTCGTACGAGTACGCAAGAAAAATAATTAGACTATCTATAAGTTAAGAGGCTCTCGCGATGCTTTGACGAACTTTTTTGCGCTCGCGCGAGCATTGTTTTGTCGTCGCGAGCGACGTCTCCATCTCCGCCCTTCTCTGTCTTTCTTAAGTCTCGCAGCAGCAGGCTCGTTTCAACCGGAGTCCGCCGCTTATCGTTTTACATTCCTGCGGCGAGTTGCCGGGACGATTTTGCGGTCTTAATCCTGTCCTCAGCCTCGTCCCTTACGAGCTAAAAACGTCAATCGTGTTTAACGTAACGCCATTCGTATGTCCAGGCGATCGTGCAACTCTCGCCATAATTCTTCTTTGCTTACATCACGGGCTACTCTTTTTTTATTCGTATAATATCTACTACAACTACTAACTAAATAAGTAGAATACAAAATTATTAATTATTAAATTATGTTTGTTGATATAATTAGTAAGAATCCTTAATAATTGGAGTAAATTATATTAATTGATTGAAATTAAGTTATTTAAAAACTACGGGATATATAGTATGTATACCTAGTAAAGATTTACATAAGCTAGAATTACCTAACGTAAACGAACCAACCTTATTAAAAAATCTATCTTCAATTAAGTTTCGAGAAATATAATACTTAACCAATTGTTCATATCAATATAAAAAAAATGTTAGTCATTTTTCAGTTAAAATTATATAACGTGGGTGTTATTGTTAGAAAGTCCAATATAAGTTAAAGATATAGATATTTCTAATGAAAAAGTAGAAGAAAAAATATATTCTTCTTAATTTCTTAATATACCTAAACATTAACACATTAGAGACGGGAGACGCGAATCAGTTTTTTTTATTTCTCAAGCGTAAAAGACCGTAAACGCGAATCGGCGTTTAACGTTACTATCGCATTAAAAATCATTGGCATCAGCGATAATTATTCGAATCAATTTTTAATACAAAATTTCGTTTAATAAAATATTTACATTTGCAGACGGCTGAGGAAAAGAAAACTCCGAATCTCGCGGTGATTAATAATACTTTATTTGGTTTGTCACGGCGTCGGCAGGAAGAAAGAGAGAACCGCGCCGTGTCAATAGTATTTATATTATCGCGTGGAGAGGAAAGGGGTATACATTCTCGAACGACCTGTAGGCCGAACTCGCATATACAAATATACACAAAGTCATTACTCACGTACAGTCACACATACACTCAATTTAATTCCTACAGGTCTATACATTGCTTTGAATAGTTTATTTATATTTAACGTGTATACTGAAAATGCGTGGTAACTGATGCATTCGTTTCGCAGTTTACCGTTAACAGTATGTTAATATACCATGTAAGTACATTGTAGGTGTATGTTTCTTGTTTGTAAAAATGTGTTTCTTAAACTATACTCGTGTATCAATTACATTATTCTATCAGACTTAATTAATCGGGTTTAACTCGTCCCACGATATTTTACCGATACTTATGAGTTGATTTTACATAATTAAGAGATCCCTCTTTCGCTTCAGATCACGTCCGATAGCTGCTCTTTTACGAGCGTAACTCAGCGTGTAACCGAAAACGCGAGTGCCATTTTGAAAGTTTACCCATTACTTGGTAAGGTAAAAGTGTAGTACTACCAGCGATGGGTCCTTCCTCGAGGTAGGGAATTTATCTTTCTCCCATTTAGAATTTTCATCTTAACGATGGCTTCTCGTTAAAAGAGGATTTGAAAGCTTCTCGGTAAAGCGGGTAAAGGTGTGGATACTCGAAACTTTGCTTCTTTACTTCCGCTTCTACCTCCGATAACATGCGTGAAAAGGGAGAGTAAGGAAGAAAAAGAGAATACCTTGAAAGTACCGAAGGTTATCGATTAAAGTCTTCCCTTCCTTGTTAAAAATAGTTACACTCGGTATGATTTCCCGCTTTGTACGCGTCATCTCTCTCTCCTCCCCTCTGTTGCTCTTTCTCTCTCTTCTTCTTTTCTAGGTTACGTTATGTAATAAAATGTTTCTACGCGCACACTCGTGACGGATTACTCACAGATCAAATAAACTGGGTCGTCGCACGATGGACGGTACGAGAAACGCTCGTTCGATATAATCGTTTTCCTCGGTTTTCACATATATCCTCACACAAACACACACATACACACACACACACACAGAGCATGCACACACATGTAGGTATATATTGCTACCGACCGGATCATTTCCTTCTCTTTTTTCTATTTTGAAATGTTATCTCGATCGGAACGAAAATTCGCTAGAGGTCATGCACTACTTGTATTAGTAATAGTACTAGTAACATTAGTTTAGTAGCGGTAACTGCGATCGATTTCTAGCTCGTTAGAGACTTCGAGAATTAAGCCGTTTAAGTTATCCGATCTCTTTAATAAACTCTTTGTGTATAGACGAAAGGTGGAAGAGAGAGGACGCGGGGATAAAGTCGAAGGATAAATCGGTTATTACGCTTGTTCTTGTGTATGGGAGAGAATCAGAACGAGATTAAATCCAGATTAGATTAGGTTAGACTCTGTGTTTGGTTACGGAACACATTATTCTCCTTGGAAAGGATATCATTTGACGGACGATAAAACGAAAATAAAACGATATGTAGGATAAACGGTAATGGAGAGAAATGAAGCGAAATGAAATATTAATAAATAATGCAGGGCAAGAATAGAAGTGATGATATGGCGATAAAGGTAATATTGATAATGATACAAAGCATTAAGCAGCTTTGACGTATAATATACGACAAATATGGATAATGATGTATAATGAAGAAGTGAACAAGGTACGGAAGAGAACAAATCAAATATTTCAACGGAGAAATGAGAAATGAGATATTTAGGGCACTCTAATGAATAAAAATTAACGAATTGTTAATTAACGTCATTAATAGTATTGTATATATCGTTATTGGATTACTAAACATATCATTAGTAGTAATTAATAGTAAAATTATTTAAAAAAGTGATAAAACATTATCTTTTTTTTTACAGAGCACGATAGCGAATTACCAAGAATGATTTTAAGCGCGATTATCAGAATTGTTCACTTCAAGTATAGCTCCATCTATTAATTTCGAACGAGTTCTGTGCTAATTAACGCTACGGAATTACGCGAAATACTTTCAGCGAATTCACTTTATACGCATTCTTTGATATGAGTGCTCGCGAATAAGTATAGTGGTCGTTATTCGGAAAAATGTTTGTATTTTAACTTGATTTTATTATGAGAGATTGTTTTCTTTAAAATTAATATTTAATTATTTAATAATTATTTTACGGATAAGAATGAATTTTTAGTACAGTAGAACATTTTATTATTCGAACCCTTTGTTATTCGAACACATTTTTTATGTATACAAATCAGATTTTATTTAGCACTGACAATGAGATCGAAGTAACATACTTATAATCGTCACATAATATCGCTACGTCGAAAGCGGATAGTATTAATTATGTGAATGAAACATGAAATTGTTTAAAATTTTTAGAATGGTCAAGGTACAATTGTGTCAGCAAAGAAATACGCTATTGAGAAATCAACAATTATGGATATTAAAAGTAGAAGCATAATATTTTGAACTGTTTACAGCATATTTCTAGTAACCGAAAAACTGTAGAAGCCGTGAAAAATAAATTTTCGATAATGCATTTGTTCAGTGGTTCATAGAATGTCGACAAAATAGTGTACCACTGTCTGGACCTATATTATGTCAAAAGGCTGTAGATTCCAATAAAGAGTTAGATGCATATAAAAATTTCAAGGCAAGCGATGGTTGGCATAACAAGAGTGTAACTTTACCGAATTAAAGTTGTTACAAAAATTATGTGATTTAGCTGTTAAACCAGACTTTGTTAATATTTTTACATAAACAAAAATTAATCTATTACAGTCCGTTCCGTGACTCAAATCGTACAGCCTTTGTAAATTCGCGAACGGAAAAAGGTAGATGACCACGATGTATTTTCGGTTATTTTCGATTGTTTTCGATACAAAACGCCGAGAGAAATCTGAACGTGTTATCGTACAACGCGACGTTCCCGAAGGACAAACAAAAGCGATGCTTCTCTCTTTTCCCCGTCCAATCGTTGAAGAAAGTTTTCTTTGAAAGTAGCGCGAAAGACTTTTCGATATAATCGGGACGTGTCGTGACCAAACCTCGTCCTCCTGACGCCATTCTCTGCTACGAAGGCGTCTTTTTTTACGGCAGAGTTTCGAGGACCATCTTCAAGATTCTAAAGAGCTTTTAAGATTCTTAATCATCTCATCTCGCAATTTTAAAGATCAACAGAATTGCCCACGTATTTTATTAACATTTCATTAATTTCAGTGTTATTTTTATTCGTTGCTTTAACAAATTTAATAAATTTAAGCGATTCATGGAGTGTCCGCGAATTTCGTCAAGACTTCACCGACTTCATTTTATGACTTTTATTCCTTTTATTTTATACTAGAGCGATTTATGAAGTGTTATAAAAATTTCAAATTCGTAAAACGAGTGAAAATTTCAGTACACTTTATTTTCACGCTTCTCGATACTTTTAGCGAAATCGACGAATTCCTTTTCGTCAAATTTCAGATTAAAAGATTTTAAATATTACTAATAAGCTCACGCAAGCCAACGTACGAAAGGAGAAAGGGGGGGGGAGAGAAAGAGATAATCAAATTTCGCATGAACCACTGTAGGTTATAACAAAAGGCGTTCCTCCTCTCAGAGTAAATTTATAGCGGAAAGCCTCGTATTTCTCATTACGCGGAGATAAGTATTCCGTTAATATCACAGACTCTTGCATTTCCTTTGTCTTTCGAAGTTCCCCTCTCGGCCGAGGGTTGGGATTCTTTTGACAAGGCATTCGTCCTCGAACGCGCTCTCGTCCCTGAAAAAGCAAGAGGAGCCGTTACTGAACGAATGCGAAGAGCAGTAAGAAAAAGAAAGAGAGAGAGAGAGAGAGAGAGAGAGAGAGAGAGAGAAGTCCGTAGTCTCACGATGACTTATAACGGACCCGATAAGTCCATCATCTCGAATTTCGCCTTGCTCTGCAGAAGAAGGTTCGCGATATGAAACGCGAGAAACCAAAGGGCGTGTGAGAGAGAGAGAGAGAGAGAGAGAGAAGGGGGGAGATGGAAGTAAGAATCTCGCCAACGAAATGCAAACTTGCAACTTTGTTCGTGACTTCTCGGTATTCCTCTTTCTACCTTCGTTACCAGAAGCGCCTTCTTGCCTTCGCTTCTTTCCGACTATTATTTTCCTTTTTCGAAGGTAAAGAAAAGCGTGCGTTGCATTTAAGTGCATACATATATCTTCTTGACGTGACTCGATCTCGAAAGAATTTATGCAATTTGAATTTATTGACAGAGGGACATTGTTATTATATGCTAATGACACGTTTAAATGATATTGTAATCGGTTGAGTATTACCGACGCGCTTATGTAATTTTTAAGTGATTAATACTTCTGTCAGTTTATCGGTCTCTGATTTAAATTTCATTAAAAGATTTTAAGAGAGTGTCACGTCCCGGTTAGGTCAATCGCGAGGGGCACGAATTTACTCTAAGAGGACGGCGTTCTACACGGCTTATTTTGGACACGCGACCTTCGACGCGTGTACCGTGGGCGGCCTGTCGATCGGACTCGGTAATCTCGGAAAGACTCAAACGATTAAACACTGCTAAGCGATATACCGGCGCGAATATAAGAGATAGCAACGATAATTAAATTCAATGAAATCAGGAAGAATGACTCGGGGTCGCCGTTGGTTAAATAACAAAATATATACATATATTTCAAAGGGAATAAAAGTCAAAATGTCACTTATTCCGACAACAACAAAATACACAATGGTATAAACAATATAAAATATACACAATCAAATATATAAAAATACAAAAGTAAATACTTGGGGGATTTTACACCCTTAATTCAGGAAAGGAGGATTTTCGGGTATTGATTGTATTAGTATTTAGAGTGATAATAAAAGTTACTAGGTATATCTTTAGAATCAATAATAGGAATAGGGTTTTTAGTAAAAATTAATAAGATTATGAATTAATATAGGAGAGCGGATTTTGGCTCGAAGCAGAGGAGATTGATGTGCAAGGGAATTTATCCTCTTACCGGAGTCTTTACGGTGATACTTAGTAACTTACGTTTTTGGTGTGTTTGCGGTAATTTATTCTTTTATGAAACTCGCCACCAGGAACTTTGTTACTTCTAAGATTTTGGAACTCAGACTGAGGTTCTTTTGTCGGGTATAAGACTGATGGTGTGAATTTAGACTGATTTAGGCTGACTTTATCTCGCTTGAGCTCACTTGGACTGACTTCCAAGCGCTACTCATGGTGTTTTAAAACCTCAGATGAGTGGGGAGGTGGAAGATTTGGGGTTCTGATGAAGAATTTTAATTGGTTAAAAAGGTCATGGAGGGAGTGCTGACCATGGTGACATCAGTCCTGATAGTTTAGTCTGAGCGTGATTTCACCTCTGGGGTGGGTGGAAGTAACCAGAGTATTTAGTTCTTAGAATTGGAGTTTGGTATATCAGAATAACATCCGGTCTTCGGTTTTGTCCTTTCTAAAGTTTTGAATTCTGAGAATAGGTTTTGTCTTTATACTATTAATCACTTGAGCATTATCCTTTAACTATTTCACCGACGATGTACTTATAATAAAATGAAATACATAGGAAAAGAAATATTTATTAACGCTTTCCGATTGAGAATGCTTGTAGAGGGACCAGTGGATGAACATTGAATGTCGTTCAGCTATTAGTTAATTAGAAAATGATTAATTAGGATGGTTAACGCCTGAAATAAGTATGTGTAGAAATAAGTGTAGTCCAGTCGCTTGTGAGCATTCCCCTCGAATCACATAGCATTCTTATCTTCTATACACGCGGCGCTCGATGAAAGATGTAGCGGACGCGTATCGCTCGAGGTTCGAATTACACTTAACCGTGAGTCGCGCGGTGTTTATCGCGTAGCGCATGACTCGTTCGTTCAGAGAAAGAATTATATAATTATATAATTATTAACATAAGATTTTTAACGTTCTGAGTCTAATGATCTAATATAATAAGACAGAAAAATAAGTTGAGCAAAATTTAAAGTAGCGAGAAGTTGTGAGACGTCACAGAGAGTCAATTTATAATTGTCCAATCATTTTTACAATAGATTATACAACACATCCGACATTCTTCTTGAATAACTATACACATAAATAAATTTCAACTATTTCACATATCCATATCGATAAATACATAATTTATCAATCGAGCCATTTATTATAGAAATAATGTAGCTTCATCTTATAAATTATATTTTACAGCTCATAAATTAACAGTCTACGCTGAATTACATCCAGGTGGAAATTTGACTTAATTTTGTCCCCAAAAATGGAACAACGTCGCTTTTACAATAAACAGTTCTACTAATGGAGAAGAAAGCATTATAATAATATTAATATGTAATACGTTTTATTAATTATGGGTAACTTTAATAAACATACCTCTATTAGTTATAAAAATAACATAGCACAGTTTTATTATTTCTTGGAACTTAATCTTTTTTCTAAAGTTTGAATCGCATTAATCGATGAACAAACAACGGAAATCGCTCAGACAGCATTCTATTGTTGCATTAATACGAAAAAAATGCATTAAACTCATACGTAGCACTGGACTTGGCATTTAAGTGCGATTGACTCGTGACCGGCCGCCTGCGTTTGCTATACATTTCTTTGTTGCACGTCGCTATACTTTGCGTTTGAAATGAAACGTTGCCCGATAATACGATTGTGTACGTATGTACATAAATGTCTCTTGGAGTGCGACGAAGCTGTTCTCCCATCGTTGTCGAGCTCATTCATACCGCGAATGTTTGTTGGATTATCGCGTCTCCGCTTGCGGATGACTCGATACACACATTCGTTATTGTCTAAAAGCAGATAATGCACCGGTACCTCGAAACAGGGATCGGCTTTTGAAGTCGAGTCGATCATATGGATGCTCGTCGATCATTGTGCTTTAGCCTTCGAGCTACAATTCATTGTTTACTTATTGCTGGCATGCCGATAGAAAAGATTTTACATTTTTCAACAAGCCTTTCCTTCCTGACATACGAACTACGTGCTTTGTTAGCTCTTATCACTCCAAGAGTATTGTAGCGTGTTTGGTAGCTAATTCCAAATACATTTTGTTAATTTCAAAGAGAAAAGCAAAGACGGAATAATTTTTATAAAATATGTGTTTAAAGACTGGGTTCCGAAAAAACTATACTATTTACATTTTATAACTAAACAAAATATGTTTATTAATACAATAATTGATCGAAAGTATGACATATTATATTACATAATTGTATGTGCAAATTAATGTACAGCAAAGAAATATTTGATATTCTTTAAGAAAGGTTAAATAATAGTATATACTGAAATTTTTTAATATATGTAAGTAAAATATGTTTAATACTCTACGAACAAACTAAATTTAAGATTCTAATCAATTATAAAATTCTGTACAAAATTTGACACGATATACACGCTCGAGTGAAAACTATCGAATGAGATGGTGTTTGCTCAAAGCTCCCATCATCACGTCTTTTGTTGTACAGGAATTTCTTTACTCTGTAACCGCGAGCAACGTAAAAATCGCGTTACAAATATTTATCAAACGATAAAATAAAAAATAAAACGATATCAATCAAATTTTTAATTGTTTTAAATCTTTATTTCTCTTTTTATATCTTCTTCAATCTAATTCTTAGGGCGGATATGCATAACGAACAAAACTAGCCCGCAATTTTATACCGAAAAAGCACACATTCGCCTGCGATTGAAGTGTTAATTCTGAAAACTTTTAAAAATAGAATGCTGTGTTACGGAAGGATTTTTCCTAATTTTCGCATCGTGTTAAAGCGAAATCATGTTGTAGGTATGTTGCGTTATACAGTAACCGCTAGTAATCTAAAATGATCATGTTTCATGGTTCATCATGTATCATATAATAGCTGCAGATAAGAATATTATTTGATATCAACTAATATCCAAACTCGTAAATGTATATTTAGAACGATAAACATTTTCTCGACATCAAATTATAACGGTACTCGCCGTCATAAACTCGACAGCAGATCAACGTACACACGTACATATCTATACATGTATACGTACAGAGTAAAAGATCCATTCTTCGCGATAATCCGAGTCGAATTCTCGCGAGAAATTTATTCCGCTTGCGAAACGATCGTTACGATCGATGAAAGCGCGGAAGCAACGCTGTAGGAATCGTAAATGAGATAAAGAATAAGGAGCAATCGAAGTGAAGACGGACGGACCAACGACGACTCGTTTATATCCTTATCGCGTTACCGAAGGAGGACAAGACGAAGGACAGGAAGACGAAGAAGACGAAGAAGATGAAGAAGACGGAAAAGATAGTCGACGGTTGGTGGGAAAATTGAAAGAAAATTCGGACGGAGCGTTGACTTACGCGCGAAGGTCGTCCTCTATAATTCACGATGGGGGGCGAAAGTTTTTCGAGTAAGGTTCGCAGGTAGTTAGACAGGGAAAGAGGCAAGCAAAGATAAAAAGAGAGGGCAAGTCGTGAATCAATTTACGATGAAAATAAAAAGAACGTCCGATGGTCTTCGATGAAGAAGTAGGAGA